>PVJH01015143.1:0-54625 GCA_004026705.1 Nesogale talazaci
AAAAATATACTTAGAAAATGATGATGGCAACATATATACAAATATTCTTGATATAATTGATGTATGGAATCTTATAAGAGCTGAAAAATTCCCTAATAAAATTATTTTAATTTTAAAAAGTTGTAATGAGCTCCCAATAAAATCATTTTTTAAATTTAAACTCTAATATAACCACCTCCTCAGATTTTGGATTTTATTATTTACAGTCCTTGGGTCACATGAACTGGTAGGATCCTTCTGTACAGACTTAGCTGACACCCTTGTCTGCTGCTTGTTTTAAAACTAACCTTTAAGACCCCAGATAGACTGGTCAATGCATGCTGGGAAGAGGTGCCATGCTGCTCTGCTGTGTCCAATTCCAGGAAATGGGACCGATACACCACAACCAGATGTCACCTGAGCGCCTGCTGAGTTGCCAACAAAGCAAAGAGAGTGTGGTGGTGGAAATCCATCAGCCATGGGTCACCTTCTGGTCTCATGACTCAACTTGCCGTCTTGGCCTTGTTCACCTTGCCAACCCTTTCTAGGGCCACTTCTCAAGCCCCCATCCTACACCTATTATCCCTGGGAGCATCAGATGTTCTTGACCAACAGGTTTCTCTGCCTGCAGTGTGTTCGGGTCCTCTCCCTACTCCCCATCCCTCACTCCCAGGCTCTCCACCTGGCCAATAGCACTCACCTGTCAGGTCAGAGATCACCCTGATTCCAGGCAACCTTTCTGCTCAGCCCATGCCTGGTTTGGGGATTCTGCTCTGCAGAAAACTCCCTGTCCGCTTCCATGGAAGCACTTACCAGGTTTCTGTGTAACTGTCTAATTTCTTGTCTATCTCCCCCCTTAGACAAAACGAAGTCATACCCAACCCACTGCCATTCAGTCAATTCCAACTCATGAAGACCCTATAGGTCACCAGCAGAAGTGCCTCTGTGAGTTTCTTATCCTGTCGTTCTTTAAGAAAGTAAAAATCTCATCTTTATCTCTTTGAGTAGCTGGTGGATTGGAACTGCCCAACATTTTTTTAATTTATAAAATAAAAGTTTAATTGGCACTTCATCCACATATCATTTAATTCAATGGTTCAATCACATTAAGAAGAATTGTGCGACTGTTTCCACCTTGAAGGGATGCAGAATTAGGACAGGGATGCAGAATTTAATATCATTTTCTTTCTTATTTACAAGCTACACGGAACTACACTAGAGCTCTGGAACTGGAGGAGCCATGTAGAGACTTCTGCCAGTGCTGAGATGTTTACAGTGCCACTGGATCCACAAGACTTTCCACCCACTGGCCTGTGATCTTCCTGCATTCTGTGCCATGACAAGAGCTGCGTGAGTCTGAAGAGGAAATTTTGACTGGTATGAGAAATATGGGCTAATATCAGACTTAGGGACTTGACCTGAACTGGGCTGGGATGTTTCCTTAATGTCTAAGTGTTCTTGTATATAAAGTTTTCTCTTGCACATATGAATGTCTATCAATTTGTTTCTCTAGCCAACCCAGACTGACACAGAGGTTGATGTCAAGACATGGCTTCACTGTAGAAGAAGTGGGTCAGTCCAGGTCAGAGCAAGTCCATGCTCAGATGTAAGCTAAAGGCTTCTACGGACTCCTGCAGGGCCTGATGAACAGAAGGAAGCAGGAGGGTGAACCAGGAAGACCACATGCTGGGGGATGCTGGGCGGAATGAGTTCAAGGCCCTCTGAACGAGTCCAGGGTTGGCAGTCTGCTGACTGCTCCTGGGATCGGCAGGCAATACAGCAGGAGTTCGGTGAGCCAGACGCAGAATCCAGACCCAGCAGTAGAAATAAGCTAGCCCTTGCACACTGTCGAGCTCTACGGAGAGTCCACCACACCCTGAATGAAGCCTCGCTTGCTTGTATGAAGACTGTGACGAGATTAAGGAGGTGGCACTCCACCCGATTCTTCCCACGACTGTGTGGCTGCTTCACACAGAAGACACCCCCCCCCATGGTATTGACCACATGATGTTGAATAAGATGAGTCCTGCCCCCACCCCCATCATGATGGAAAACTCCCATCACATGGCTCTTTACAGAAAAGTTTACAATCCCCTACGCTAGACCACGCAGTGGTTCTCAACCTTTCTAATGCCGCGACCCTTTCATACAGTTTCTCATGTCGTGGTGACCCCAACCATCAAATTATTTTCATTGCTACTGCATCACTGAAATTTTGATACTGTTAAGAATCGGGACCTGGGATGTGAGGGCGATCTGGCTACGACATCTGTTACCCCACTGATCGCCAGGGTTGATTCGGTTCATCTGACAGGCTAGGTGGGTGTCTCCTTCCTCCCTCACCGCTCCATGTGCGTCCCTCCCAAAGCTGCATGCTCAGTTGAAGAGGACGACCTTCCCCAATAGAAGGCGGACCATCCTTCAGTCAAGGGTACACGAGTAGCTGTGCTCCCCTGCTAGAACCTCCAGGTAAGCCTGGAGAATCAGGACCTGAACTGCTGCTCCAAGGGAAAGAACTCTGTCTTCCTCCTTCATGGTTTGCCATCACATCTAGTGCCAAACCTGGAAGGCCGGGAAGTGCACGAAGCTTTTATGAATGGCTGGGCCAGTGAATGGCGAGTGTCAGAGAGTCCAGCTCTGCGACAAAGTGGCAACAGCAGCACATAAGCGACACCTGTAGACCAGGTGACCCAAGTAATAGGAAGTAGCCTGGTGGTCCAAAGCAGAGCCAGCACAGATACGGGTCACACATGCACATGAGACCTATCAGCAAAGGGGTCCTTCTTGCTGGGGACACCACACAGAGCAAGGTTAGGTTGTGGAAACATCTGCAATGAGCTCCTCATCTAGGTGCTTCTCCAATGACCTTCTCCCCCACGTCTACAACAGGAGCCATCAGCCGAGGACTCAAACCTGAATTTTATCAGCTGAAAAATCCAGGTGGTTTCTGAGGTTTGCAGGGAGGGGGGTGGGCATTTATAAAGAACACATGTATGTCTATACATGTAGTAAAAGAGTGTCTGTAGCTATAATAACTATAAAGAGTCAAGATGGCCACTGTCCCCCAAATCGGCAACAACCCAAAAGACCATGCTGCCCACCCTCATCCCTGACCCAGCCCCTGCCATCAATTCAATCCCAATTCATAAGAGCCCTGTAAAACAAAGAAGAACTTCTCCTTGGGATATCTGATGTTCTAAATCTTCATACCCATCGTGGTCCTGTAGGGCAGGGTAGACCTATGGGAAACCCTGTGGGTTTCTATGGGAGCAGAAAGCCTCTTCTTTCTCCCAGAGAGTGGCTGGAGCCTTCAAACTGTTGGCCTTGCGATTACCACCCCAGCTTGTCATCCACGAGGCACCAGAGCTGCTATGACTCAAAGTCAACCCGAAGGCAGGGAGTTTGATGTTTGAGTTAAATCCTCACAGGGTCAGATGGCCACCTAAACAGCGGGTTGTACTTTTTAGCTGGAGGCTTGTCTCTCTCTGCCAGGCAGTTGACTCCCTGCAGACAAACGAAACCCACTACCACTGAGCTGATTCTGACTCAAAGGACAGAAGGACCACCCCAGAGGATGGAGTAGAACTCCCTGTAGGGTTTCTCAGGCTGTCGTGTTCACAGAGGCAGATAGCCACGTCTTTGCTCCCATGGAATGCCGAATGCATTCAAGCCGCCAGCCCATGCCCAGGAGTGCAGTGCTTAACCCACAGCACCACCAGGACTCCTTACTGCCCACTGAAGGGTATGTCCTTTGGAAGCCCAGAAAGATTAGCAGGGGCTTCTCATCTCTGTGGGAGGCCTGGTCGTACTGTGGTTCTATGTTGGGTTGTGACCTGCATGGTCATCAGTTTGAAACCAGCAGCAGCCTCACAAGAGAAAGACAGGACTTTCTACTCCCTTGAACAGTTATAGTCAGAATCCCACAGGGGTCGCTGTGAGTCAGCCTGGACTCGCCATGGCAGTGAGTTTGGTTTTGCTTGGTTTTCTCATCTCTCTTGCCTCTATCCAGCATCTACTAAGCCTTGGGTTGGGTGGTTCACACTAAATTAGAAGACTTTTTGGTCTATACCCCAATAGAAGTCATGCCCACTTATAGTAATAAGTATAAAGCTGGCATAACCCGCTGACAAACATACCTTGGACATGTTGTCTGGACAGACCTGAATAAGAGGAACACCCCACTTGGTAAAGGAGGGGGGGGTCACCATGAAAAAGAAGATCCTCATTGAGAGAGACTGACTGACCCAGAGGCTGTAACAATGGCCTCAAACAGAAGAGTCGTTGTGAGAATGGAGCAGCTGAGTCATAGCCAATTCAGCGACACCTAGCAACAAGCTGGTAAACATAAACTCCTCCTTCAGGAAGCAGCTCCTTCTCTGATCCAACCCCATTAATACATCGGACCTCTTCTGAACTCTGCTAGCACCAGCTCCCCCTTGCTTGTACTTCGCCTGCAAGCCTTGCTTGTATCGCTGTTGACCACTTGGGGGCTGAGATCTCCGAAGACTTCATCCTTCTCCACGTCCCAGGAGCATGGTAGAAGCATTGAAAGGATAACTGAACAGGGGAAGAAGAAAGGTTGAATCCAATGAATGCAAGAGTGAAGAAATAGGTGGCTGGAGAGCTAAGTGACTAGAAGGATGGATGATGGGTGCATGTGTGGATGAATAAAAGGAGAGAGGAAGGGGTGTGTGGGTAAGTATATGGCTAGATAAGGAAGAGAGAAAGGGAGGGATGGACAGATGGAAGAGTAGATGGGTGGGGGTAGAGAGGGTGGGAAGCATGGGTACATGAGTGGATGGATAGATGGATGAACTATCAGTACCTGGAATGAAGTGATGAAGGAAGTGAATCATGCCCTCAAAACTCTCAACAATTGGCTTGCTACCGAGAACCATCCCATGTCTCTCCCACCCACTCCACTGAGCATGTCTTCTGAGCCTTCTCATAGTGCTCCTCCATCCTGTCCTCGCTCTCGGCTCCCGCTCCCTGCCTCCCCAAGTCAGCTTTGCTTAAGGAGCCAAGAGGGCAAAGGGGACTTTGTTCAGGAGACACGAGCAGATGGCCAGCTTCCAGCCCCCCAGGGGGACGCCCAGGAGGCCACCTGCTCTCCCATGATGGGTCTAATTAGAGCAGATGCTTCTCTCCATAATGTACCCAGCCTACTTCCCCCCTGCTGGAGTCAAAGAGGAAAGCTGTCCCAGGAAGGTGAGCTCTCTCAGGGACAAGGTTGCCGGCATATACCTCTGAAGCACTTTCCCTGTCCTCTACGGATCTTTCCGTTCCAGACCCCCACCGACCCCAGCAACCCCAGAGAAGCTGCCCCCTTTGAGCCTCCCCTCAACTCCTCCCCTATGGACCCAGGACTCTGAGGAGCACAATGTAAAGACCATTGCTCTGTAGAGAACACTGCTTGGTAGATGAAAAGCCAGCAAGCGGAAGTGACGTCCTTAGGTCACCCAGTAGAGCTGTGGAGTTTAGGGACTGGAGCCCTGCCCTCCTCTGTCACCAGCCAGGATGCTGTGCAGCTACACTGTCCTCACACACACACACACACACACACACACACACACACACACCTCTACCTCAGTCCCTCAGAAACCCCTGGATAAAACCCAGCATCCTATCCAAGGAAGTGCCCTGTTCCAATCTCATTTAGCATTCAGATTGAGCTGATTAGAGTTTTGATTAGGATGCCGGAATCATTTTTATTTCAGAACATTAGGGATTTAGTGGGCAATAGTCAATCAGGACTTAAAAGAAATTGTAAGCAACCCTAACAAAAAGGAAAATGCTCCCTTGCACACATATACATACATACATGCATACATGTACATGCAGGCACACACATACATGAGCATGTATATGCACCCATACACATACACATACACGAGCAGCTATACACCCATACACATCTGCACATGCAGATACACACATAGGCAGGTGTGTGCATATGTACAAATGCATGTATATGCACATATGTATAAACACATACACACACATACATATACAGGCATACAGACATACAGACATACATACCCATGCATATACACAAGTGCACATACAGCACACACCTATACATACATGCACTCTTGTACATGTCAGACACACACACACACATCCTTTCTTTTCTTAGCTTTAATGAGGTTGACCCAAATTGCACTGAACATTTCAGGCTCAGAATGGAATCCTCTTTGGGGTCAGGGGAAATCAGGAGAGTTCTCAGAGGTGGGACTCTGGAAAGAGATGAAACTTCCAGATTTCTCCAGCAACAGCAAGCAGACAGAGACCTGATTCCAGCATGGAGACCAACGGTCAACTCTATTGCTGCCTACAAACCAGTGTGATCTTCTCAGTCCACTCTTCAGCAAGTCACCCGCCTTCTCTGATTCCCCCATGTCTAGCCTTCACACACATGCACCACCTCAAAGTTCATCCACCACAAAGTGGCCAGGAGATCACCCAAGGCCTTGATCGTTCTAGGCACCTCTCTGATCAAAATCTTCTCATCTGGTTCAAATATAGCTGGCACCCCCATGGTGTACCTGACAAGAACACCAGGGTCTGACGCTAACCTCAAAGTTAAGGCTTACCTTTGGTATGACGTAAAAGAGACCTGACTGTGTGGATGGGGTCCCGCAAGGCCTATTTTCCTCACATAACAAGGAGTCCCGAGGTTGCCCGGAGAAACTAAAATGCCCTGAGACCCAGGTTCCTTCCTCCCAACTGTTCTCTCAGCCTCAGAAAATGGCCAGAAAGACATCACAGACTGCTCCATAGAAGCAAGGATGGCAAGACTTTGTCTCACAGACTGGGGACATGCTGTCAGGAGACTCCAGTCCCTGGAGAATGACATCGTGCTTGGTAAAGTAGCGGGGCAGCAAAAAACAAAGAAGCCCTCGACATGATGAATTGGCACAGCAGCCATGGGTTCAAACACAGCAATAGTTGTTAAAAAAAAAAAAAAAGACAAATAAGAAACTGTTGGGCTGAGCCTGGGTGGCGTAGTGGTTGTGCACGGGACTGAGGCCCACTGGCATGGAGGTTCAATTCCAGCTTCACAGGAGCAAAGGCTGGACCTCCTACTCCCACCACCAGAGGGCAGTGATGCCCAAAAAAAAAAGAAAAGAAAAAAAGAAAAGAAACTGTTTAAAAAGAATTATTGTAGGAGCTGAGTCCTGGTGGCATAGTGGTTGTATGTGGGACTGTGGCCCATAGGGTTGGCAGTTCATCTCCAGCATCAGCTCTCTAGGAGCAAGGCTGGGCCTCCTACTCCCACCAGGGACAGTGATGCCCACAAAAAAATAAATAAATAGAAATAAAAAGAATAATTGTGAGGTGCAGGACGGAGCAACATTCCCTTCTGCTATACTTAGAGTCACCATGAGCCGGAACCAAGCCAAGGGCACCCAACAGCAACACATCAGGCAAACACCATCTTCCTAGCTGGATGTTTTTCCTTAAAACCAGGGCTTGGGTGCTATGAAAGAAGGGAAGAGGAGAGGTGGGGCAGGGGGGGGACAGCCAGAAGCCCCTGCCCATAGCTCCCCCTGCTCACCAGACCGTGCCTGCCAGGAGCGTTCTAAGGTGTTCACCATGCTCCTACCCAGGAGAATTCGTGACCTGTGCAATGCCCTCCCTCATCCTAACAAACATGTTTTGCAGATGTGATTACGGTTCCTCACCAGTGACTTTGAGTTACTACCAAGAGAGACTCTGCTATGGACTCTTACATGTTCGACTCTAAGCCAAAGGCTGGCAGTTCAAACCCATCCAGCAGCACCGCAGTAGAAAGTCTCTGCCGAGAGAATCCTGGGGAGCTGTGGGTCCCATCCACTTGGCAGTGTGCTCAACTTCACAGTGACTCTGTTGTTTTGTTTCTGGTTTTGATCACAATCTCCGAAACCACCTCAAAAGACGGCCACTAGACCCAGTCCTTTCATTTCAAAGAACAGGTCAAGGAAGCCACAGAGGGGTGAGACGCCTCCCCGCAAGTCACACAAATGCATATTTGCATATGCCAATCCTCCTCAATGGAAGCCTGAGGTTATGTGTCAGGCTGTCTCTGCAAGGTCAGCACTTCAAAAACACCAGCCATTGCCGGGGAGAAAGACGTTGGGGCTTTCTACTCCCATAAAGATTTCCGGTCTGGGAAAGGCCACTGTGAGCCAGCCTTGACTCAATGCCAGGGATTCGGGCTTTTTGGTTTTTCATCCTTAATACTCACATAGTAAATACAGAGAGATTGTTGAGAACAAATTAATCGACAATGGCAATTCCCCCTAAATAAGAGAGAGCGCTCTATATAGGCAGCCTGACTACATTTTAAAATGCACTGGGATGGGCTGCTCCCCCCTCCACAAAAAAACAGTGAACAAGAAAGCTCTCTGCCACGTGCCGGGCACGGCATGGAAATATTAGCAAGCTGTGAACTCCGGCAATTCATCACTGAATGGAAAGCATTACATACGGGGAGAGCAAAAAAAAAAAAATCTCATTCCAGCTCATTTCAATAAGAATCGATCTAAGAGTTCGTCACACAGAGTCATTTCTACTAACGTAACTTTGAACGTCCATGGCCTTCAATGAGGTTTGGGACCTTTCTGCTGACGGCCCAGGATGATGGGGGAAATTTGCATACAGATGATACTGTGCAACATTAATGACGTCTGACATGCCTGACGTGCAATGCTACTAACTCTTTTGGACTTAGTTTTTATTTTATGTTGTTGCTGGTCTGATACTAAGTTCTATATCACAAAAAAAATCCAGGACCATGGCAGCGTTTTGTTTTGCTTTACTGTCTGCTTGCCTGAGGAGGAAGATGAGGGTTGAGAAAGAGGAAATGGGGGGCGGGGCTTCAGGTTCTCTTCAAAAAGATACAGACTCTCAAATCCAGTCTCATTTCTCTCTGAGATATGTGTAGCCCTAGCTGTGTATCCTGAACCTCTGAACCTCTGCTTCCTTGTCTGTAAAAAGGATGTAGGACTGGGGAGATGGATGGATGTTTGGGAGAATAGATGGGTGATGGTTGGGTGGACAGATGAATGGGAGAATGGATGGTTTGATTGGTGGATGGATGGATGGATGGATGGACAGGAGAATGGATGTGTGGATGTGTGGGTTGGAGAATGGATGGATGGTAGGTGGGTAGATGGATGGATGGGAGAATGGAAGTGTGGATGTGTGGGTGGGAGAATGGATAGATGGTAGGTGGGTAGATGGATGGATGGGAGAATGGATGTGTGGATGTGTGGGTGGGAGAATGGATGGATGGTAGGTGGACAGATGGATGGATGAGCAAGGGAGTGAGAAGGTGGATGGATAGGTGGATGGATGGGTGACTGAATAGGTGGGTAGATAGATAGGCAGATAGGTGGTTAAATAAATAGGTAGATATCATGTGATAACTGAAAAGAATTAAATGATACAAATTGCTTAGCACAGCTTGAAAGAAACCCAGCTTTAGAAACAAAGATTCATAAGACCCATGTACTTTGGACACACTGTTAGGAAGGAGCCAGTCTCTGGAAAAGAAAATCAAGCTTGGAAAAAGGAAACCTCTTGGGGAGATGGAGTCACACAGGGGCAGCCACCATGGACAGGACGCACCACCCTTGTAAGGCCGTGGAAAGACCAGGCAGAGTTGGCCATATCACACATCAGACTGCTCTGCGTCCATTGTGGAACAGACCTGCCGACACTTCACAACAACCAAGTTGCTGATGAAAGGTAGCTTTAAAAAATCTCTCCATGTCTCAATTTGTTTACCTAATCCAGTGATTCTCAACCTGTGAGTCACAACCCCTTTGGGGGGTTGAATGACCCTTTCACAAGGGTCGTCTAAGACCTTGAGAAAACACATATTTATTTTTTCCCTTTTTAAAATCATTTTATTGGGGGCTCATACAGCTTTAATCACTATATATATATATATATTCATACTTTGTGTCAGTATTTACATCTTTGGATGGGGGGAGGGTACTCATACAACTCTTTTCACAATCCATACATATATCCATTGTGTCAAACACATTTGTACATTTGTTGCCCTTATCATTCTCATAACATTTGTTTTCTACTTGAGCCCTTGAGCTTCTCATTTTCCCCCTCCCTCCCTGCTCCTCCATGAACCCTTGATATTTTACAAATTATTGTTATTTTGTCACATCTTACACTGTCCAACATCTCCCATTACCTACTTTTCTACTACCTACTTTTCTACTGTCCATTCACCAGAGAGGAGGTTATATGCAGATCCTTGTAATCAATTTCACCTTTCTACCTCACCCTCCCAGTATTGCCACTCTCATAACTGGTCCTGAAGGAATCACCTGTCCTGCATTCCCTGTGTTTCCAGTTCCTGTCTGCACCAGTGTACATCCTCTGATCCAGCTGGATTTGTAAGGTAGAAGTGGGATCATGATAATGGGCAGGGGGGTGAGAGGAAGCATTAGAAACTACACGAAAGTTGCATATTTCATGATTGCTACACTGCACCCTGACTAGCTCATCTCCTGCCCAAGACCCTTCTGTAAGGGGATGTCCAATTGCCTACAGATAGACTTTGAGTCTCCATGTTCCATTTCCCCTCATTCACAATAATTTGATTTTTTTTTGTTCCTGGATGACTGATACCTGATCCTCCTGACACATCTCGTGATCACACAGGCTGGTGTGTTTCCTTCATGTGGGATTTTATTGCTTCTCAGCTAGATGGCCACTTGCTTATCTTCTATCCTTTAAGACTCCAGACGCTATATCTTTTGATAGCTGGGCACCATCAGCTTTCTTCACCACATTTACTTATGCACCCACTTTGTCTTCAGCAATCATGTCAGGCAAGTGAACATCATGGAATGCCAGCTTAACATAACAAAGTATTCTTGCATTGAGGGAGTACTTGAGTGGAAATCCAATGTCCATCTGCTACCTTAATACTAAACCTATAAGTATATGCACATAGATGTATTTCCCCATCCTCATACATAAATATACTTACATGTCTACATGCTTTTATTTAGACCTCTATAATTGCCCTTTGCCTCCTAATTCTTTCCTCTATTTCCTTTTACTTTCCTGTTGTCCCACTGTCATGGTCAGTCTTCATTTCAGTTTCAGTCATTCCTCTCAGTTACATTGCCCTTGATCAAGCCCTACCAGGCCTCCTACACCCTCCCCACCACTGATTTTGGATCACTTGTTGTCCCCTTGTGCCTGGGCTTGTTAACACCACTTCCTTTCCCCCACCTCCCCATCTCCCATGTCCTGCCATAGCCGTAATTCCCATTGTTTTCTCTTCCAGATTCTTTATCCAGTCTATCTTATCTAGATAGACCTGCAGAAATAATAACATGGACAAAAACAAGACAGAGCAAAACAAAACAACAACGAACAAAAACCAATAACAGGAAGGAAAAAAAACCTGCAAATAGTTCCAGGACTGGTTATTTGGCCTTGAGGAGTGTTTTCCGGTTGAGTCTGAGGGGGTACCACGTCCTGATCCCAAAGTCTACTTTTGGTACTGCCTCAGGACTTCTTTGTTCTGCTCCCCTTGCTGTTCTGTTGCACTTCTTTAGTGTTATTGCCTCAGTGTGGTGGGGTCAGATCGGGCTTGATTTCCCCTGTAGGGCTGTGGGTCAGTGAGGGATGTCTTGTCTCATAGTGGGGCCGGCCATATAGGCTTCTCAGTGAATTGGCTGCTCTGAGCGGGGATATCGTCCTCAAGGCTTGGTGAGCCAGGATGTGCTCCACTCTCTCTTCCTCCCCCTTCATTTGCTCCCGTGTGCTCAGATCAGACATGTCCCTCTCCCTAAGGTGCAGTTTCAGTACTGTCCTCGGAGGTAAAATCTTCTGGGGGGTGGGGGGTGGGGGGGAGTGGCGGCTGTCCACATAGTTGGGATAGAGGCTGGCTCCTCAGACTTCTCTATTGGTTCCCGACTTCGTGCCAGTATTTTGAAGTCTGGTCCCTCTTTCTCGGTGGAGATATAAACAATACCCTCCCCTTGGGTGGGTTAGGGTCCTGTTTCCCCACTACACATTTCTTTTTCTTTTTCCCCCTCCTTTTTAGTTAGCTACCACATGTATGCCTGAATTTGGTCTGGCCCCTGCCACACTACCTGGACCTCACCCCAGGAATGTTTGCCTACAGTAGCTTTTTTCTTATGCCCCTTTTGCATCTTTTCTAAAAGCTTACCTCAGTGGACTCATGTTGTACTTGTCCTTTTGCGCTTGGCTTCCTTCATTTAGCATCATTTCCTCCAGTTCTTTCCATGTGGCAATGTGCTTCATGCATTCATCACTGTTTTTTTTAGGGAAGCGTAGTACTCCATTGTATGCATGTACCACAGATTCTTAATCCATTCATCAGTTAATGGAAATTTGGGTTGTTTCCAACTCTTTGCAGTTGTGAACTGTGCTGTGATGAACATCAGGGCACAGATGTCTGGCTGTGGTTTGTTTCTTGCCTCATCTGGGTATATACTCAATAGGGGGATTGCTAGGTTGTACGGTAGCTCAATTTCCATCTGTTTTAGATATCGCCAAATCGATTTCCGTAGTGGCTGCACATACCTACAGGTCCACCAGCAGTGGATAAGAGTTTTCATCTCCCCACAGCCCCTTCAATATGTGTTGCTTTCTGATATTTTCCATTGGGATTTCTTTGAGAGTATTAGGTGGTATCTCATTATTGTTTTAATTTGCATTTCTCTCGTGGCTAATGATCAGGAACATTTTCTCATGTTTCTTAGCCATTCAGATTTCTGCATCTGTGATACTTCTGTTCAGGTCCTTTGTCTACCTCCTCACTGGGCAATTAGTGTTTTCTTTTTGGAATCTAGCAGATTATTGTAGATTTTAGTAATAAGACCTTTGTCTGATGCATCACTGCTAAAGATAGGGAAAACACACATTTCCAATGGTCTGAGGAACCAAAACAATGCTTCTCTATTCCTTTCCAGGCGGGTCTGCCCACATGCAGATACACCCACATACGAGTACCCAGGGTGAAGACTGTTACCCATGCTACACCATGTTTCAAGACAACATTTCACTTATTGGTCATTAGAAATAAGCATGTCACAATATAAAATTACATATTGTTTTTTGTGATGAATCACTATGCCTTAATTATGGTCCATTTCTAGCAAGAGAAATACATCCTGCATATCAGATATTTACATTACGATTCCTAACAAGCAAAATTACTGTTATGAAGTAGCAATGAACATGATTTTATGGCTGGGGTCACCACAACATGAGGAACTGTATGAAAGGGTGGCGGCATTAGGAAGGTTGAGAACCACTGATCTAATAATACTACACACATACACACACACACACACACACACACACACAGAGCCACAGCCACCCCATCAATCCTGGTTCACAGGGGCCCTCCCTGCACACAGAGCAGGCCTGCCCCAGAGCTGCCATCCTGAGAGAAGCACCCCACCCCCCTCCCCCCACAGAGATGCTAAATGCGTTTGAACTACCAGCTTTTGACCAGTGGCCATGGCCCCCGGGGCTGAGCCCTGGTGGGTCCCGGGTTCTGAGTTGGGCTGCTCCTACAAGGTCAGCAGTTCAAAACCAAGGAGAAAGACGCGGCTGTCTGTTCCCGTAAAGAGTCACAGTCTTGGAAACCACAGGAGCAGTCCTGCCCTCCCAGGTCACTGTGAGTCAGCGGCAACTTGATGGCGACGCGCTGGGTTTTGCGTCTGAGTGCCCAGACAACCAGAGCCAGCTGCCACTGCGCGTCCTCCACGTGGGTCACGGCAGAACAGTTCTGCGTGAGGTGTTCAACGGCTCTCATGGTTCAGAATCCATCTCCAGGCCTTTTCCTAAGCTACCTCGGTGTGAACTGAAACCTCCAGCCTTTCTGGTGGCCCGCTGAGGATCTGAACCAGTGGTTCTGCAACCCAGGGCCTGGCAAAGCCAAACCAAACCTGTTCCTGACTGTGTGAGTCCGGGTAGACTAGAGAAACAAATTCATACACACACATATGGATATAAGGGAAAAGTTAATATACAAGAGGAATGGCACATTGAGATAACATCCCAACCCAGTTCAGTCCAAGTCCTAAGTCTGATATTAGCCCCTGTGTCCAATACCAGTCTATAAAGTCTTCTTTCGACTCACAAAGTCACCAACCAGTGGGTGCAGAGTCTTGTGTATCCAGCTGGGGTAGAGGCATCCTGGCACTGGCAGGGGTCTCCCCATGGCTCCTTGTTTCCAAGGCTCAGGGTTCATCAGCAGTGTCCATTGGCAGGAGAAGCATCTCAGTGCTGGCAGGGGTCTCTCTGTGGCTTCTCTGGACCCAGAGGTCAGATTCCATCAGGGCAAGCCCATGTGGCTTCTCCTCTGGCTCCTCCATTCTCCAGGAATCAGGATCGATCAGCATGCTGTCATCCCATCTTGTGATGTCGTCTCAGTCAAGTCTCTCTTCTCCAACTGGGAAATACTGCGAAATTTTCCAGAATTCTCAGGAGAAAGTCATGCCCACACAGAGGTCTCATTGGCTATCTCCAGATTGACAAGTTAGATTGCACCCCTAGACTCCCAATCATGAAATTGACATAGGTACATGACCGCCACACTGACTCACAATGGCCCATGGGCGGAATTGAACTGCGCCATCGTGATTCCTGAATGAGATCTCTGTGGGGCCAGGTCGCCAGTCTTTTCTCCCACTGACACTGGGTGGGCTTAAACGGTCAACCTTGAGGCTTGTAGTTAATGGCAAACTGCTTACATCCCTGCCCCCAGGGGCCATACCCACCTGGCAAGACATCTTGGGAGATTTCACGGGACAATGGATACAGGAGGCAATTGCTTGGATGTGAGCGGTGGCCTCCAGGCCTCAGGGGCCTAACCTGTGTCTGGTTGGCCTCAGTAGTGAGGTCCTGACAGCTGCCTGATGATTCCTCAAGGAGGGGGTTTCTCCATCTTCTGGAAGCCCTAGGGCTTTCTCCCCTACAGCAGTTGATGGGTTTGAACAGCCAACATCGAGGCAAACATAACCCACAGCACCAGCAGGGCTCTCTAGAAAGGGAAATGGGATGCTACCAGGAGGCTCTGGGTGGTGGGGACAGTTAAGGAGCTCAGAGGCTAGCTGAAGAGTCGGAGATTTGAGTCCTTGGGAAAAAGAGGCCCTTCAGAAGGAACACCTAGCATTCTGCTTCTGAAGGACCGGCTGCTCCGACACACACGGGTGGGCTGGAACTGGAGTTCCCCGATGGCGGCTGGCCTGGCTGGGGTTCAGGAAAGCCCTTCTTAAGAAGGCATGCTCGGGAAGTGGCCCTGAAGTGGGCAGTGGGAACTGGGGCAGGGGGTTCCGATGGAAATGGGGATGCTCCAGGAGCTGAACTCGGCGTAAGTGGGTTTGACAGATGGGTATGGGGAGAAAGGGCAGGGGGATAGTGAGATGGGTGACCCTGAAAGGGACTGGGGAGCTAGAAGGGTGGAGAGCTGACTCATGCTCAGCAGAGTGTGTCTGGCTGCACACACCCACCCCTCCTCCCCCCACCCCCCAGCACACCTGGACACCCACCAGCCAGAGAAAAGGTTCAGCTATGGGAGTCCACATCGGCGTGGTCCAGAGACGTCCTCACACAGGGCTAGGAATGAGCACCTGGGGCGGGGTACTGCAGGGAGGACCCTGACTCACTCTAGGGCAGCAGTTCTCAACCTGTGGGTCACGATTTCCTCGGGGGTCAAATGATCTTTTCACAGGGGTCACCCAATTCCTAACAGTAGCAAAATTACGGTGATGAAGCAGCAACCAACATGATGTTATGGTGGGGGGGGGCGGTCAGCACAACATGAGGAACTGTATGAAAGGGTCACCTCATTAGGGGCTGAGAACCACCGACGTAGGCTGACACTTCACGCCTTCCCCAAGTCGCATTGCCCCACCACCTCACAGGGCAGTGAGGCTGTTTCTTTTTTTTTTTTTTTTTTTTGGTGGGGGGGGGAGGGCATCACTGCCCTCTGGTGGTCGTGGGAGCTACCCAACCTTGCTCCTGGAGAGCCGCTGCTGGATTTGAACCACCAAGCCCGTGGGCCATAGTCCCGCACTCAACCACTACGCCACCAGGGTTCAGCCAAGGCCATTTCTTATGGGTGAACGACAGGTCCCAGATCCTGGAGAGGCTGGGGAAACAGCCAAAGTAACTCCTCTTGGATGGGGGGCCTGGCAGTTCAGTGGCAGATTCCTGGTCTCCCATACAAGACTACTGGGTTCGATTCCCATGGGGACACGCAATCACAGCCACCACCCACCCCGCCTGTTGGCAGGGGAAACTTACATGTCGTTAGCATACCAACGGGGTTTCGGCAGGGCTTCCAGACTAAGACAGACTAGAAAGAAAGGTCTGGAGACCTGCTTCTGAAACTCAGACAGTGAAAACCCTGTGGACCTTAGGAATCTGAACTGCCAGTTTTCATGGGATTCATGAGATAGGACAGACTTCCATTTCCTTGATTCAGGGGACAGCTGGCAATAGCTGTGCTAGCATCTGAGTCTATCCCATGGACCCTGGTGCGAAGGGTGTCACCAGCATCTCGTCTCTCCATATGGCCCTCTCTGTCTGCAGAGCCATGACTCTGTCCTGACCCAAACGGACCACTCGTAGTAAGTCCATCAGTGCCAAATCAGGATACTCTTCCTTAACTAGGACACCTCTTCCGGGAAACTCAAAACTGAGGAGGGGCTCCAACTGCAGCCTTGAACGCCTGGCACGGCGCACATTCCCCCAGCCCCCAGAGCTCTGACCTGGGCCTGGACAATTCTCTCCCTCTGCTCCTGAGACACCGTTAGGAAAGCATACTTCTGAAGAGCGCCTGCAATGCAAATAAATGCCCCAAATAAAAAGGAAATCATGTAGTGGAGAATTTTGTAGCGGGTGCGTATTTTATGGGCATCGTTTTCAGAGCCGGCCCTCCTCCCCTTGGGCACGGTCCTCGCCGCACGTTGCGATGCTGTCACCTAGTGGCGATGGGGAGAACTGCCAGGCAAGGGCCGCCAAATCCCCAAGTCAACAAGCCTGTTCACAGCAGCCTGGGAGGCACTGTTCTGAGCCCCGTCCCTCCTGTGCCAGTTCATCATGGGCATCCGCTCTCTGGGCCCCAAAGGTGCCACAGTGGGTTCTGAAAAGGCTATTTGAAGGCCCGTTTTAGCTGCGTGTCTTGGAAGGTAGCCTCTCAGAAGGGAGGATGAGCTTGTGGTGCCCAAGTGACTGGTCAGGTTCTCGCTGTGAGGGGCAGGTTCAGGCTGTGAGGGGTTTGGGGCCATAGGTTCTCCAGCTTCTCTTCAGTCAAACAAAGCAATTTCCTTCAAGTTGAAAAGTCTTGGGGTCACCCACCTGCAGCCACTAGCTCACTCACTGTGACCTTGGGAGAGTCTGTGTCTCCCCTTGCTCCCTTTTCTCCATGGTCAACATGGCGCGTTCATCACAAGTCCTGCGTCCCAACATTGCAGGGGGTAGGGGGGAGTTAAAATCTGGCATCCTTCTGCTCAGTGACTCCATTCCTCAGCCAGGGATCCGCTCCATCCTATAGGCTCAGAACCTCTCCTTTCAGCACTGGGGAGCTCAGGCTGACCTGGGCCTTCCTTCAGTGCTGGGGAGTTCAGGCTGAACAACTTAACACTACAGGACTGAGAGGGCACATGCGTTTTCTCCTGAGACCTCCCCATAGAAAGAAACTCGCTGAGAAGTTTGAGGCATACTGAAATCGATTAGTGAGGTCCGTCTTGGGCAGGGCTATGGGCACTGATTTTCTTCATTTAGGCTCAGGATCTCTGATCTTGGCAGAGCCTGGCCTTCTGGGGGGGGCATCAACGTCAACTATGGGACCTGCATGAGGGACCCGATGTCTCACCCTCCCTGCAACCTCAGTGGTCCTCATGATGGCTAAAGTTTGGCTCACGAGGACACTTGCGGGGGATTGGAGGGCAAGGGGCATATAGGGGTCAGAGGATAGCTGCACTGGTCAATAACACTTTGATGCTCACCTCGGGGATTCTAAATCACAACTCAAGGTGCTCCAGCATGAGCCAGTCTTCCTTGAGAGATGGGAGTGAGGAGGACAGTAGCCAGGTCCATAGTCAGGTCCACTCTCGCCTTCTCTCTCTGTTCTTCTGGCCAATGCAGATCATATTTTCCCTCTGGGAAGTCACACCACACGCTTGCTCCCACTGGCGTTATAGTCAACACCCACAGAGACAGCCTTACAGACACACACAGAGACAGGCAGACACACACACTCATACAGACGGACATGCCAACATACACATGCACAGAGAGACACACACAGAGCTAGGTACAGACACACAGGTAGGTACCCATACACAGCAGACACTCAAACATACACACACGCAGATGCAGGCACATAGAGATACACACTGATACACAGGCACACAAAGGCACACACTCGACACACGCTCCTGTATATTAGGGGCCATCAAGTTAGTTAAAACACAAAGCAAACCCTGTGTACAGCAGAATGAAACACAGCCCGGTCCTACATCCACCTCACGATTGCCATAATGCCTGCGCCATCGCTGCAGTCCCTATGCAATCCATCTCATTGAGGATCATACTCGTTTTTCACTGCCCCTCCACTTTCCCAAGCACGATGTCCTTCCCAAAGGACTGGTCTCTCTGACGTCCATAGTACATGAGACAAACTCCCACCCTCCTCCCTTCAAAGAAACATGCTGGCTGTCCGTCCTCCAAACAGGTCTGCTTGCTCTTCTGGCGGTCCGAGGTGCCCGCAGCTTAGTTCATCTACACTCCTCCTGCTGCAGTCTTCTGGACTCACGGTCCAACTTTTGCACGCTGATGAGGCCCTTGAAGATGCCACGGCAGGAGTCAGGCACCCCCAGTCCTCAGAGTGACAGACTTGCTCTCCCACACGTTCACGAGGTCTTGCACAGCAGCGCAGCTGATTCAATGTGACCTTGCCTGAAGCTTCCATGGAGGGCCCTTGTGAATCTGAGTAAGCTGAACTCCTGGATAACATCCGTCTTTTCTCCCTTTATCCTGGTGCTCTCTGTCCCTCCCGTTGTGGGGGGCTGGTCTTTCTCTAGATAAATATGTAAACATGCACACACAGAGACACGCACATATATTCGCAGATACATGGGGCCACAGAGACATATACCCAGACACATTTATGCACATGAAAGCAACGCATGCGTGTACACACAAGACACAGGCACAGGCACACACGTGCACACACGCAGGGATCAACCTGTGAGGTACTGAAGACAAGAGAGAAACCCTCAAATCGCCTGGAACAAGGACCCCACACTCACACACTCAGGTTCTCTCACCTGCAAATACAGCCCCCAGTGAGCTAACCTGAGTTTGGGCTGCCTGCCCACATTCCCAGCATCCTCCCCCTGACACCAGGTTCTCACATCTTCATGGAGACCATGGTCTCAGCCCCAGCCCTTGCCATTCAGGAACTTTCCATGGTGTTCAAAAATGTCAAAATGACATTGAGCTCTCCCAGGCCGGTGGCCTAACTTTGATACAATCTGAAGGACTCCTGGAAGACCATTGCAGAATAGCCCTGCTTGCCAGCTGTCAGGGTTTGGGACAACAAGCAGCCCTTGAATGACTGTGGACCCCTGCGTTTAAATACTTCCCCCCTCCAAAAAAATAACCCCAAAGTGCACAGTCACCTTGTAGCCTTTATAGACAGTGTCTCCCTCTGTGTTCTTCACACGCAGTATCTATGTGAAGAAGTGCCATCCTAGTCAGTGCTTCTCGTCAGTCAGTGGCAGCCCAGTGCTTACAAGCTGGGCAGAGACTCAAGAGGTCAGCAGTTCAAAACCACCCACCACTCCTCAAGGGCTTCCTACTCCCGTAAAGAGTCACAAACTTGGAAATTCACAAGGGCACTTCTGCCATCTCCTCTAGGGCCGTTATGACTCAGCTTTGACTGGATGACAGTGAATGTTTGCTCTTTCCGTCCTTACACTTAATGTCATACAATGAGCCCAGGAACAGGGTCTCAGTGGATGGCTAGCGTGGTGCTTTTAAGAAGTCTGAGTGCTCTGAGGTTCAGAGATGTCAAGTAACCAGTCTAAGGTTGAACAGCAGACCCAAGCCTACAGACCTACCACTCTGTTGTGGCATGTCCCTCTCCCCCAGCAGTCTCCTTCCCTGGGACTGGGGGTGGGTATTCCCATTCCATTTCCTGACACCCCCCCCCACCAGGCCCATGCTGGGGGACAGCATCTGCTGGGGTACTCCATTTCCATTCTGTACAGACAATGCTTTCTCTGTTCACTCCAGACTTGGTCCACTCTGGTGCCTTTCACCACACCCTTCCTTGCCATCTCCCCCCACCCATCGAGGGCATTCCAACTCAGGGTGACCCCACGCTGCAGGAGAGCACCCTCTGCTGGCTCCCAAGTCCGTGCTGATCAGAAGCGGGTCTCCAGGCCTTTCTTCAGAGGCACCTCTGGGTGGTTTGAATCTCCCTGCCTCTCGGTTAGTAGTCGGGCACCTCTCTGCTCCTGCCACTCAGGGATTCCCGCCTCGCCTGTTTGGTCTGGACCAGCTGACTTGCTTGCCACTCTCCCCTGCCCTGCACAGAGTGGGTGTGCCTCTTGTTGCTCTTGCTCCCCAGCACAGCCCGGCGGGAGGGGGGCGGGGAGGTTGCTGCCAGACAGCCTGCACCCAACCAGCGCGACTCCTCCTTCTGTGCCCCAGTTCCCTCATGTGGGAAGGTGGTGAGCTGCAGTCTCTACCCAGGAGGTTGCTGGGAAGGGGATAAGTTCACTTACTGTGGTCAGACTGGCGGTGACCCCGGTGGGTCGGAGCTGGACTGGGGCGTTTCCACAACTGAGCCTTCCTTCCAAGGTGCAGAGGGGGAAGTTCAAACCTCTGGCTGGTCCCCTGGCAGTGCAGGGCTTGCATGCCCGCACCATCCTGCCGGCATGTCGCCCGGGTAGGCTGCCTGTGGGATTATGGCATGTCATGACCTGTGCTCCACACCTGATCACCCCACACACAAACTCATGAGGGGGGACGGCCTCTGCTGGGGACCACTGTATAGCTGTCCCTGAAGTCTCCCAAGTGAAGAGGCTGAGCAGGTGACTGCACCGTCCTTGTCATCACCACCTGGTTTGTCACAGCCCCATCCTGCCCAAGGGGCCACCACCCCGTCCCCCCCACCACCATCTCCCATGCCTACTGGCTGCTCCCAGCCTGAGCCAGGCCCAGACTCCACACACCTCCAATTCTCCCTTGATTGAATTCATGAGATAACTCTGAACAAGGTGTTAGCAGGCAGGCCCCATACCTGTCTGCCCACGCTCCAGGAAGAACCACTGGGTTAGCAGGCCCACCTCTCGCCGCAGGCAGTTGGGCTGGCAGAACCACACACCTGGAAGGGCCAGAGCTTCCTCCGAGTCCCGTTAGGCCAGCTGATCCATGCATGCTCTCACAGGATGCCGCCCGCTGAGAGCCAAGTCTCAGCTCTGTCCCCAAGCCAGTGACCTCAGGTGGGTGACCAAGGTTGTCAAGCCTCCGCTTCCTTTGAGCCCAGAGAGGACAGGATGACTGGCTTACTCTGCAGCATGGAACAAGGTGGTCGGTTGAAAAGGTCCCGGTGGCTGAGTGTTTCCTATTGGACTGCTAACTGCAAGGTCAGCAGTCTGAACCCACCAGCCGCTCCCTGCTGAGGGAAAGATGAGGCTTTCTACTCCCCTACAATGACAGTCTCAGAAAACCATGGGTGCAGTTATGCCCTGTCCTGTATGGTCGCTGTGTTAGTCCAGGTCAACTAGGAAATAAATTCATAGACACACATATGGATATAAGGGTACGGTTTATATACAAGAGGAATGGAAAGTTGAGAAAGCATCCCAACCCAGCCTAGTCCAAAGTCTAAGTCTGATATTAGCCCATAAGCCTGATACCAGTCTATAATGTCTCCTTCCAACTCATGAAGTCACAGGTCAGTGGGTGCAGAATCCTGGCACTGGCAGGGGTCTCCCCATGGCTCCTCACTTCCAGGGCTCAGGGTCCATCAACAAACAACAACCAGTGGTGGCAGAAGCAACTCAGCACTGGCAGGGATCTCCACATGGTTTCACAAGCGTCAGAGGTCTGGTTCCATCAGGGCAAAGTCATGTGACTTCTCCTCCATCTCCTCAGATGCTGCCATCTTGTCCTGCCCGCAGTTCGTTGTCTTTGAGACTAACTCCCAACAACTGGGGAAGATAGCTTCTCATCTCCACGAGGGAAATATCGCGAGACTTCCCAGAAGTCTCAGGAGAAAGCCATGTCCACATGGAGGCCTCATTGGCTACTCAAGATTAACAGGCTAGACTGCCCCCCTACATCTCAATCATGAAATTAACATAAGCACATGACCACCACAGTCGCTATGAGTCAGAATTCAGTCGATGGCAGTGAGTTTTATGTGAACCTGGCACCCAGCCTGGTGGAGCCCAATGGCATGACGGTGTTTGTTTTCTCAGGATGGGAGATACCTAAGATTCTCGAAATTGGTAAACTCCTTCTTGGGGCTTCAGACCAGGAGCACTTTGGGGGAAAACCTAAAGGGAAGACCCTCTGGGCCCCTAAACAAAAGTTCTCCGGGATTTTATTCCCAGTGCTGCCGATTCTCTGACTACGGCACAGCCACAATAGCCACAAGACCCGGGGCTGGTCATCTCACATGACTCACAGTGGTCCCTGCATCTCGGAGTAGAACTGGGCTCCACGGGAATGCTCAGAAACCCTACTGGCTTCTCAGAAGTCACGTGCCAGGCCTGCCTTTCCAGGTCCCTTAGGGTGGACTTGAACTGCCACCTTTTCGGGTGAGCAGCTGAGGGCTGAAACTTTCCATAAAGCAACCTAAGGTGATTGGAGGGTGCTCAGGCATTGAAGTCACACCAGTGTCCACTGGGTCCTGAACCCAATCACCCCTGCATTACAAAAAGGCCGGGAGACACACACACACACACACACACACATACACTCAATATTTGCCTTCCAGTCAACCCTGACTCATTGCAACCTTCCAGGGCCAAGTAGAAATGCTTCCTAGCATGTCCAGTGCTGTAAATCTTCTCAGAAGCACACAGCCTCTCTTTCTCCTGAAGAGCAGCTCATGGGTTTGAACTACCAGCCTTGTGGCTAGCAGCCCTCTCCTTAATCTCCTATGGCACCAGGTGTAGTGACCTGGACTCAATGCCAACTGATGGCAACCTTGTATATAACAGAATGCCCCTCACTCGCAGTGTGGGAGCCCAGCCATGCCATTGCTGACCCTCCTCTTTTTCACTGTGGTGTCAAAATACTGCAGCTCTGCCCTCCCTCTGTCACTCGCTCATGCACACACGCTCGTGCACACACACACACACTTCCACTGCCTATACTACCCACACTCGGCCACAGAGCCCCAGCCCTCAGGAGGGCCTGCAGCAAGCAGCTGTGAGATGTATTACAAAGCCCACCGTCCCTAGCAGTCGAGTGAGGTGTTGCAAACACAGACACCAGGAAATCCATGGGGACTCCCGGGAAACGCCAGTCTCACTTCCTTGCATTCTGATTAGGGGGACAGAGGGGTGCCAGAGTTGGAGCCTGGGAGGACACACTCACACCTCGTGTGGCAGAGAGGCAGGGGAAACACCACTCAGCCCTGAGCCCCCTGCAACAGGAACAGAACCCCATCTGCCTTCCTTCTGTGTAGCCAGCACCGGTGTGCTGTGTTCTTCCTGAGGCTAGACCCTGGGCGATGGGGTGGATGAACCTGGTGGGTGGAGATGGGTAGAGAAGGGGTCCCAACCTCCCCAGAGACTTGGGAGAACAAAATGGAAAGAGGCCGGTCCACAAGAGTTCCAGGCAGAGGTAAATACTGTCACTCCCGTCCAGAAACATCAGCAGCACTTAAGTCATCATGAAGGGTGGGTTCAAAGGCGGACAAACTCCGCAAGTGCGGACCAGCGAGTGGGGCTGCACATGGACTGAGAGAAGTTACCTCTGTGTGTTTGCGTGTGCTATAAGCAGATCTGTGAATGCACTGCAGCATTATGGAAACCCAGTGCCTCAAGGAAATAAGTTCCTCAACTTGATGGATCAGGACCACAGTCCCAGGAGATAACAAGGTCAATCTGGTACAACATGGTTCCCAAAGACAGCGTTTTTCTACACCTAGTTTTGCTGAGCAGCAACAAGTATCTCTCAAACCTGTGTTCAGCCGCTGGTCCCTGTTCATCCAGAGGAGCAGGGGAACAAGTAGGGCAAAAGACTAATGGACCACGTGAACCCCACCTCCAATGCCCTGAGACCAGAAGAACTAGATGGTGCCCGGCTACCACTGCCACTCATTCTGCTCACAACAGGCATCCTGGATAGAGTAGCAGACAAATGTGAGGTGGAGAGAGACTCAAAATCCTATACAAAATACCAGGCATACTATGGCTCTTTGTGAGACTGGCGGGGGCCTTCCAGCCTAGAACTGAACTCATCCTCTCATCCCAGTGGCTCAATTTCCAGCCACACAACAGGTGCGTGAGGGGGATGATGCCACTGCTCTCAAAAGGCAGGGAGAGAGGGCAAAGAGGGGAGGCTGGAACCAGCATCCCTAGGACATAGAAAGAGCACCATTACATCGCAGAATGGTCTCAATGCCATGAAACAAAAGGCAGCAGCAAGATGTGTTGTGAATCATCCCAATCTGCTCTGAAAACATTTGCCTAAACCACAGTGAACTGCTTGAAAGAAAGAAGTGCTACCATTTCTCACCCATCCGTTTGGAAGCGCATCCTGCTTTGCCGATGACAAGACAAGTGGGAGGACGGGGCTCCATGGAAGACATGGCACAGTCGAGGAGCTGAGCAGATGTCCAAGGCGTGAGATATCATCATGAGAGGGGCCAGACCCGGAGTTGGAAAACCAAAGGAGAAGAACACACTCAGCCAGTCTTGGGCTGAAGGCATAAAAAAATCAAGTCTTCGACTGAAATATGAAGGTTCTGTGGGCAAAATATTGACCTGTCCAGAGAACCCCCAGAGCCAGAGAGAATGCTCAAAGTCACGGCACCAAAACGAGGGAGGCAACGCCCAGCCATCTCAGGAGGGAGACGGTCATCGAGCCAGCAGCGCTAAAGGAAGTAGTCCATGCTGGAGACCCTATTGAGAAACAAGGCGCAAGGAAAATGAACCCAAGGACAACACTCACTCGTCTGCTCTGCGAAAATGGGAAGACACCCACGTACCCAACCAACTGGAAGAGCGCTGCATTTCTGTCCATTCCAAACAGGGAGTGCAGAAATTATCAAACAACGTCCTTGACATCATACTCAGGTTAAATTATGCAAGAGATGTTCAAAAACCGTTGCAACAGGACAAAGAGGAAATTGTCAGAAACTCAATCCAGGATGGGATTCAGTATGGGATGTGAATGGAGAGCATCACTGCTGAGACCAGACGCATCTTGCCTGAATGCAGACCACCCCAGAAAGATGCTTGCCTGTGCTTTATCGATTATGCATGGGCATGCATGCCACTGTGTGGTTCACAGCACATTTGGATAACATCACAAAGAACACGACTTCCAAAACACCTCGCTGGACTCCTGCAGACCTTGTACACAGATCGATAGAAAGGCAGAACAAGTAGAAAAATGGAACAAGGGTTAGTACAGGTTTTCAAATCAGGAACGATGTGGGTCAGAGTTGTGCCGTTTCATCATGCTTCTTCAATCTGTGTGCCGAACAAATCATCCGAGAAGCTGGACTAGATGAAGAACTCCACATTGGAATTGCAGGAAGGCCCACTGGCAACCTGGAACGTGTGGATGACATGCCGTGGCTTGCCGCTGAAGACGAAGAAGCCTCGGAGCACTTTCTGATGGCAATGAGGGGCTCCAGTGTGCACTGCTGTGGTTGGTGGGGGCGTCAAATCAGTCCCAACTCACCACCATCCTATGTATAGGTCAGACTTCTCAATTTCACAAAAATAATCTGAAAGTACTTTTTAAATCCTCAAAGCTGGAACAATAAACAACACCATGATAAACAATAGAGATTGAAGCTGTCAGGTTTCATTTTACTTGAAAACACAAATCAAACGGATACAATCAATGTCTGGAGTTTTATAAGAGCTGTAAGAGCTCCCCAATAAAATGATTTCTTTACAAAACCAGGAGGGGGGCTTCATAAAGCTCATGAAAAAAAATCTATAAAATGACACACACACACAAAAAGAAAGAAATCAAGCAGTGTATTGCATTAGGCAAATCTGCTTCCCAAAACCCCTTTACAGCATTAGCAAGCAAATATGTTCCTTTGTGGACTAAGGTGCACTGACCCAAGCAAGAGTATTTTCAATCCTCTTAGAGTAAAGTGACCAGATATCCTGCTTTTTAGCAATTTAACAACATTCCGTAGCATTTTAAAATTAAAATATATTACAGTACTATTTTGTGTTCTATGGAAAATTTTGTTGCTCCATATAGACCAAATTTTTAATCAAGAACACACACACCACCACACCACCATACCACCCCACCCCCGCCAGCAGTGTCCCGCTGAAAATCTGGTCACTTTATCTTAGAGGCATGTGAAAGTCGGACAATGAACAAGGAGTGAAGAAGAATGGATGCATTTGAATGATGGTGTTGGCAAAGAATGCTGGATATCGCATGGACTTCCAGAAGGATGACAAGATGAGGATGGCGGGACGGTGGACATGTAACCAGAAAGGATGAGTCCCTGAAGAAGGGCGCCATGCTTGGTAAAGTAGAGAGAGGGCAAACAAAGAAGCAGCCCTTCAACTGGACGAACTGCACAGTGTCGGCAACAATGCCCCTGACAGCAAGCACTGGGACGCTGCCACTGGCCTGAGCAGTGGTTTGTTCTGCAGCACCCCGGGCCACGATCAGTCAGACCTGACGTAACGCCTGCCACCCAACAACGTGGGTCTGTGGACATTTGGATATGGGGGGGTGAGTGCAAAACAATTGCTTCCAGTTCATGCCTGCGTTTGGTTTATTCCAAACAGGATGCGTTTGGACGTGTCTCTGTGATGAGCGGACAGCGGCTAGCAGGTTTCCTCAGTAATGCTGTGGTCTTAGTCGTCACACTGCCTCCCAAAACTGTACGGTCCAAACAGTGTTTCTGAGGGATCTCCTGGGAGAGTCCAAATGAAGGCAGGAGGTCAGTGCAGGACATTCTGGAGATGGTGGAAGGCGGGAGTTCTAAAGGGGCCAGGTTGATAGATTTTTCTCGACGATCACAGGACAATCAGAGGGCTTCTTAGGAACAAATTGTGAGAAATGGAAAACTACATCGGTGGGGAAAGACCAGGAAGGATGCACCAATGATTCTCTTTTCCATCTCAAAAATTCCCCTTCTCATTCTTTGAGGGTAGGGAGGCTGTCTCAGGATAATTTTGTTGGAAAATCTCATCCCATCCACCCCACAGCCCTGACCTCACCCCTTCCTCAAAAGGCAGACAACATTTTAAGGAGACACAACTTTTGAGTCTTTCCAGGATGTTCAAAGTGTCCATCTGACACGGCGTCAGTTGAAGAGCATGGAATCCTCCTGGTGGGGGAAGGTTAGAGAGATGGAAACACTGACTTCGGAAGGAGATGGACCTTGATGGAGGAGATGCCAAGAGCAATTTTGAGGAGGATGCAGGACTGGCAGAGATGTCGTTCTGTTGGGCACAGATAGGTGTACTAGCCTGAGTTGACTGGAGGAACAAGTTCACAGACATTCATGTGCATAGAGAAGAGCTTTAGCACCTGGACCTCACCCTGAGAAAATATGTATATAGTAGCTTTTTCCATATATCCCTTTTCACTTTGTGCTCATGTTGTACTCGTCCTTTTGTGCTGGGCTTACTTCACTTAGCATAATTTACTCCACTTCTTCCCGTTTGGCAGTGTGTTTCATGCAATGAAATGTGATCCCCTCTGTGCTTTGTTGCTTCCCTGTGGGCTGTGCTGCTTCTCAGCTAGATGGTACTTGTTTATCTTTAAGCCTTTCAGACCCCAGATGCTATATATTTGGTAGCCAGGCACCAGTAGCTCTCTTCACCACATTTGCTTATGCACCTGCTCTGTCTTCAGCGATGGTGTCAGGAAGGTGAGCATCATGGAAAGCCAGTTTAATAGAACAAAGTGTTCTTGTATTGGAGAAGTGCCTGAGTGGAGGCCTAATATCCATCTGCTTCCTTAATACTAAACCTATAAATATATGCACATAGATCTATTTCCCCATTGTCATATAGATATAGGTATACATATATACATATATATGTCTGTATTTTGGCCTCTATGAATGCCCTTTGCCTCCAAGTTCTTTCCTTTATTTACTTTTACCTTCCTCTTGTCCCATTATCATGTTCAGCCTTCATTTGAGTTTCAGTAATTCCTCTTGGTTACATTACCTTTGAGCAAGCCCTACCAGGTCTCCTACACCCTCCTCGCCATCAATTTTGGATCACTTGTTCCTTTATCCCTGAGTTTCTTAACACTCACTTCCTTTACCCCACCTCCTCCTCTCCCCTGTCCCCTCCCTTATCCCCCAAGAAACATCAGTCTCATTGTTTCCTCTCCTGCCTATATTTTCTAGAAAGATATGCAAAGAAAATAATATGCACAAAAACAAGACAGAGCAAAGCAAAGCAACAAAAGAAAACAAAACAGCAACAACAAAACTAACGGGGTGGGGAAGTCTAGAATTAATTCAAGGTCTGTTTGCTGACCTTCAGGAGTATTTTCTGGTTGAGTCTGATGGAATGCCATGCCCTGACCCCAAAATTTATTTTTGGCATTCCCTGATACCTCTGTGCTGTTCTGTTGCATGCCCTTAATGTTTCACCTCAGTGTGGTAGAATTCAATCAGGCATAATTCCAGCACTGTGTCTCCAGTGTTGTCCCCCCATAACTCTACGGGTCAGTGAGGGGCGTTGTGTCTCATAGTGGGGCCAGCCTTATGGTCCTCTCTGTGCCTTGGCTGCTCTGAGTGGGAATATAGTCCTCAGGGCTCGGTAGACCAGAATGTGCTCCACTCTTTCTCCCTCCCCCTTCATTTGCTCCTTTGTGCTCTGAGCTGCAGCCTCAGTGCTGTCCTCTGAAATCAATTCTTGTGGGGGCAGGGCAGCTGTCTACATAGTTGGCATTGGAGCTGGCCCCTCAGATCTCTCTCTTGGTTCCCTGCTTCATGCCAGAATGTGGCATTCATGTCTTGGAGCACCAGGTTGAGGTCTTGTCCCTCTTTCCCTGTAGAGATACAAACAACAACCTCACCTTGGGTGGGTTAATGCCCCGGTCCCCTGCTACCCCTGTTTTCTCTGCCCCTCCTTTTCAGTTGGCGACCATACATAAAGGTATGTGCCCTAGATTTGGTCTAGCCCCTGTTATACTACATAGACCTCACCCAGGAATGTATGTGTATACAGTAGCTTTTTCCCTGTGCCCTTTTGCATTTTTAAGGTTACTTATCCTTTTGTGCTGCTTTCTTTGCTTAACATAATTCCTTCCAGTTCTTCCCATGTGGCAATTTGCTTCATGCATTCATCACTGCTTTTTTAGGAATGCATAGTATTCCATTATATGTTTGCACAAGTTTTTTAATCCATTTGTCTGTTGATGGAAATTTGGGGTGTTTCCAACTCCTTGCAATTGTGAACTGTGCTGCAAATGAGCATTGGAGCACTGATGTCTGGCCGTGGTTTGTTTCTTGCCTCTTCTGGGTATACGCCTAGTAGAGGGATTGCTGGGTCATATGGTAGTTCAATTTCCATCTCTTTTAGATATCACCAAATCATAAAATTTCCACAGTGGCTGCACATACCTACAGGTCCACCAGCAGTGGGTGAAAGTTCCTGTCTCTCCTCAGCCCCTCCAATACTTGTTGCTTTCTGATTTTTTGAAGTGGGATATCTTTGAGAGTATCAGGTGCTATCTCATAGTTGTTTTAATTTATATTTCTCTTATGGTCAATGACCAGGAACATTTTCTCATGTTTCTTGGCCATTTGGATTTCTGCCTCTGTGAAACTTCTGTTCAGGTCCTTTGTCCACCTTCTCAGTGGGTAATTAGTTGGGTTTTTTTTTTCTTTTTGGATGCTAGTAGGGTATTGTAGATTTAGTAATAAGGCCTTTGTCTGGTGTCTCATTGCTAAAGATGTTTTCCCAGTCCATGGGCTCTCTTATTACTCTCTTGATGAATTCTTATGATGTACACAGGTGATTTGTCTTCAGTATATTCCACATGTCAATTTGTGCCTCCTCTGGTTTTTGTCCCTCCCTAATTCTGATAGTCTATGTATTCCCTGTACCAAAGTTCTCAGGTTGGTCCTCATTTCCTCATTTATGACCCTAATAGTTTGAGATTTTACCTCAAGGTCTCTGATATACCTTGAGTTTATTCTTGTGCAGGGAGTGAGAGAAGGGTCTTGCTTCATTTTTCTGCAGGTGGATATCCATTTTTTCCAGCACCACTTGTTAAGGAGGGCATTGTGTCCCCAGTGCTGTCTCCCTTAGCACTATGTGTCAGTGAGGAGCATGTTGTCCCATCTCGTGACAGGCCTGGCCCTGTGATCCCCTTTGTGCTTTCACTGCTCTGAGCCAGAATATTGTGCTCAGGCTTTCTTGGGTCCGGGTGTGTTCCACTCTCCTTGCCTCCATGTGTGCTCCTGTTCAGACGTACCCCAATTCCTGAGCTGCAGCTTCAGTGCTGTCCTCTGAAGTGCATCCTTCTGGGGTGGGGGGTATTCACATAGTTGGAATTGGGGGCCAGCCCCACTTAACCTCTCTATTGATTCCCTGATTCATGCTGGTATATTGCATTCATGTCTTGGCACATCAGGTTGAAGCTGGGTCCCTCTCTCCCTCTCCTGTGAAGGTATGAACAATACCGTCCCCTTAGGTGGGTTAGTGCCCTGTACCCCCACCACCACCTCTCTCTCTCTCTCTCTCTCTCTCTCTCTCTCTCTCTCTCTCCTTATTATTTGGCAGCTATATGTATCCCTGGGCAAAGGAATAGAAGAGCCTGTCAAGGTGCAGTATAGCATTGATGAAACACACAACCTTCCTCTGGTTCTTTAATGCTTCCTCCCTGACCCTCCCCACTACTGTGACCCCAATTCTATCTTATCAATGGTTACAGTTAAAATAAGAGCTGGAAACACAGGCAATCCAAAACAGATAAGCCCCTCAGGATCAATAATGGAAGTAGTGATACTAGGTGGGTTTTGGGGGGGAGAAGTGGGAGTAAGGGGAACCAATCACAATGATCAACATATGGACCCCATCCCAGAAGGACAGACAGCAGAAAAGTGGGTGAAATGAGACAGTAGTCAGTGTAAAACATGTGGAAAATAAGAATAATTTATAAATTATCAAGGGCTTATGGGGGAGGGGGGAGAAGGAGTGGGGAGGAGGAAAGGAAGAGCCGATGCCAGAGGCTCAAGTAGAAAGAAAATGTTTTGAAAAAGATGATGACAACATATGTAAAGATGTGTCTGGCAAAATGGATATATTTATGGATTGTGATAAGAGCTGTAAGAGAAATCCGGCTAGACCAGAGGATGTACACTGGGACAGATAAGAGCTGGAAACAGGGAATCCAGGGCAAATAGCTCCCTCAGGAACAGTGGTGAGAGTGGTGATACCAGGAGGGAGGAGGGAGGTGGGGTAGAAAGGGGGAACGGATCACAAGGATCTACACATAACCTCCTCCCTGGAGAATGGACAACAGAAAAGTGAGTGAAGAGAGATGTTGGGCAGTGTCCAGCATGACAAAATAATAATAACTTATAAATTATCAATAACTTATAAATTATCAAGGGTTCATGAGGGAAGGGAAGCAGGGAGGAAGGGAAAATACAAAGAACTGACACCAAGGGCTCAAGTAGAAAGCAAATGTCTTAAGAATGACATTGACAACAAATGTACAAATGTCCTTGACACAATGGATGCATGTATGAATTGTGAGGAGTTGTAGGAGCCCCCAATAAAATGATTATTTTAAAAGAACTTTAAGTGTCCCCAATAAAAGAATTTCTTAAAAGAGCTTTATATAAAAGAGCAATCAACCCAGAAAAGATGTAACTACTGACACAATGTATGTATGTATGTATGTATGTATGTATACATTATGATGAGTGCTGTATGAGTCCCCAATAAAATGAATTAAAAATAAATAAATAAATAAAAATAAAAGAGCAATCATATGTTGAGAAAACATCCCAACCTAGTTCAGATCAAGTCCATAAAGTATGATATTAGACCATTTGTCCAATACCAGTCCATCAATTCCTCTTCAGACTCATGTAGTACATGCAATGATGCTGAGTGCAGGAAGATCACAGGCCAGAGGGTAGAAGGTCTTGTGGATCCAGTGGCAATGAAAGCATCTCAGCCCGGGCCCAGGTCTCCATGTGTCTCCTCAAGTTCTCTGCATGTCTCAACAGCAGGAAAGGGAAGGTAGAGAGAGTGGGTCTGGCCTCATCAAGTTGAGATCTAACTGACAGGCTAGAATGCCACCCCTTCACTCGAGTTGATTATAAAGCTGCAATAATAAGGTTGCTATTGGAACCGACTTGATGGCACCTTTCAAAAACAAAAACGTGGATCTTGGGGGGCGGGGCAGGGGAAGATCATGTCTAGGTTAGCTGGCACACTAGGAGATGCAGACTGATTTTAGCAGAGAAGCATGGAGACCACCTCCATGTTCATCATTGAGAAGGCTAGTCAGAAAAGCCATGGTAAACCATGCTATAGAATGTTCTGGAGCTTTCAGAAAGAATGAAGCAGAGTTCAGAAGACAGTTGCACCCATAAATCTACATAGATGAGCTATGTCCCCACACCCTGTGTCAGAGCACTACTCTTAGAGAAGACAGCCTTGCGTCATCCCATCCTAGCAGGGTGTAATGCTTGAGGTTTTGTGTCAACTTGGCTGAGCCAGGATTCTCAGTGGCTTTTAGTAGTTAAGACTTAGCAAACCAACCCACCAACCCCATGGTGACATCTAGCACAAAGTACTCACTTTCCTAATGCTCTGCTACGGGGGACCAGTCGATTGGAAAGAAGTTCCTCAAGGGTGCAGACGGCCTCCAATATTAGCAGATGCTGTCTGTATCTGGCTTATTCACTCTCCAGTTGGTTAGGCTTGAACCTATGACTTGTATTGCCTGTGGAACCTATGAATCTTGCTGCCATCTGAACTGCTAACCTTGGGATCATTCACCCCTGCAGCCACCACCTGGCGTCTTCCTGAGTCCATCACTCCTGAAGCTACCCAAGTCAGAAGAAGCCTCCAGCCTAACTTCTGACCCAAGAACTTGGTATTTGCCCAGACTTGGAACTGTTCATTTCTACAACTGTGTGAACCCTTTTCTTGATATAAGTGTGTGAGTGTGTGTGTGTGTTTTCTCTATCTATAAGATTCTCTACAGATCTCCGCAAATATTTAAAATGTAAATATTTACAAATATTTGAAATGTTTCTGTGCCTCAGTTTCCTCATCTGTAAAAATGGAGATGGCGCTCACCCCACAAAAATGCTGTGAGCATTAATTAAGATGAAATAACCAGAGATGTGTGTTGGGCCAACCAGGCCAGCTGCTATCGCATCAACCCCACCTGGTGGTGATTCGCCTGGGTTTTTAACAGCTGCTTCTTGGAAGTAGATCACCAGGCTTTTCTTCTGAGGTGCTTCTGGTACAGCCTCATTTAACTCACTGGTAGCATCTGCAAATAAACACCCGACTCCTCCAAACAGGTAGAAGAGTTATCCGGGACATGGCAACCTTGTCAGTGGTCTTCCTTTTCACTGCCCTGCTGTTTTACTAAGCATGGTGTTCTCCTCCAGACACCAGAGTCTCCAGCCAACATAAGATTGCTTTACTCTGCTAGAGGTAAAGTTAGGAGCCCCCCATGATGCAGTTTTTTAAAACCTCAACTGCTAACCCCAAAAGTCAATGATTTAAACCCACCAACTTCCGCAGGAGGAAACTTTCTCACTGCCATGGAATCGATGCTGACACATAGAGACCTCTATCTACAAGAGGGAAAGCCCAGACTTCCTTCCCTGGGGCTATCACTAGAGCCAGGCATTCCTGGGTGGCACACAGGGTTCAGCCCTGGACGTTCCAGTCCACCCACAGTGCCTCAGAAGAAAGGCCTGGCTGTCCACTTCCAGAAGATCACAGCCCTGAAGCCCCAGTGGAGCAGGCCTGGTCCACACACTGGGGTTTCTCTGAGTCAGAATGGGCTTGCTGGATGCTTACAGCAGCAGCCTAGACACTGCGGGGGTGTGGGGGCGAGGTGGAAGGGTTGATGTTGCTGACTCTATACTGACAAGCACTCCTGGCCACTGTTAACTCCCAGTCTGACACTTTCCTCTGCCTATTTTCAGGTAGGGATTTCACCACGTTAGGTATGTGATTAAGCATTGTGTCGTAAAGCCTTTGAAAACCAGAAGTTGGGGAAAGTAGAAGTCTGAGAGAGAAGGAAAACGCAAATCATTTTCATGAGAAGAGAGCGTTAGCAAAGTAATCAGACTGCCTTCTATCTGGAGAGCGCCTGAGACCATGGATCCTGGATAGCCTTCACGCCAGGAATGAACTCACCCCCAGGGTCCAGAGCTCCCCCAAACAACAAGCCTGTCTACAGTAGGAATGGCACCTGGACGGGGCTGCACAGGTCAGCATGATCAGCCCCTGAGATCAGGGCAGCATCTACCTGGGGACCGAGCTGGGACAGTTCGAGAGAGAAGGAGGCATGGAGGCAGGGACACGGGAGGAAAGTGGGGTGAGGGATGGCACACAGAGAGGCTGGCAGTGGTGAGATGCAGTCCAGCGTGTAGGGATCTTTGAATGGGAAGCCAGGGAGCCGCTCTGTAAACCCTCATCACAAGGGAAAGACTGGTTTGTTTTTTAAAGACTGCGCATTGCCAGGGGCAGAATGCTCTGGAGATTCAGGAAATCGAAGTGATCTGACGGACAGCTGGCTCTCCAGGTCTCTCTGTGGGTGTCCTTGGCCAGGCTGCGTGGCCGTGGCGCAAACTCGGAAGAAATAGAGAAAGTCCTGGGCCCTAACTGGGGTGACCAGCCAGGGCCGGATAGGATGCTTTCTGTTTTGTGTCCCAGACAAAGCAGGGCCAATGAGTCGCCCTACACAGCACCCACAGAGCCCTGCAACACAATGGCTAAGCACTTGTCTGCCAGTACAAAGATTAGCTATCTAAGCTTACCTAGAGCCCTGGTGGCATCATGTTTATATCCTGGGCTATGAACCGAAAGGTTAGCAGTTCGAAACCATCAGTGGCTGAGCATGTTACTCTTTATGGCATCCAGGGTGAGGATTAAGGCATCTTCCTGCACAGCTCTTGCCCTTAGGACGGACCACGCCTCCTTTCTGAGTCTCTGTGTTCCTCATCTGCAAAATGGATGAAAGAGTGCCAGGTTCACAGGATTTTGTGGACGACCCCATGAGGTTAAAAAAAAAAAATCACAAGCACACTGTGACTTTGAAGGCATTCAAACAGTGTCCCTGGTCACCACCTGGTCTATTCGAATACTAGGAATTCCTTTAGGGATGGGTCCCCGTCATCTGGATAGAAACCAAGTTCATGTCCCTTGCTCCAATTACCCAGGATGTGCCAATAAACAGATGCACAGAGACCCTATAGGACAGGGTAGAACTGCCCCTGTGAGTTTCTGAGGCTCTAACTATTAACCGGAGCAGAAAACCCCATCTTGCTCCCTCGGAGAGACAGGTGGTTTAAAACCACTGACCTTGTGAATTGCAGCCCAACACATAACCATTACACCACCAACACTCCCACGCCAGATACAACAAGGAGGCCATTAATCAGGAACGCTCTTTAGAAGACTAACAGGAAGGGATATTATACCACTTTTAGGTAATTGTTCTATTTTTTCCCCCCCTGGTACTTAAAAACCTGGACTCCCACTTAAAAATACTTCAAACGTTGAGCTTGAATCATAGGTATGAACTTCAAGTGACAGGCTCATAATATAATTAGAGCAGCTGCTTATTACGCCCCATTATTGAATAACATGTTCCTTAATAGTGGTTCCCTGCCATAACATTCCCCTGCTAAAAATAAATGTAAACACCAGAACCCAGACGACAGAACTGGACCCTGGATCAGATGGGACTCAGTGACCTACATGCATCGCCAAAACCAAAGCTAGCATGGGGCCACCACCTCCACCACCTCCAGCCCACTGAACGCCACCCACTGACATAAAAGGCCTGCATGTGTTTTGTCTCCCGCCATCCTTGGCGCATCCCTGCAAACCGTGCCTCTCCAATCACAGAAGAGAAGACCGAGGGACTCCCAGAGAGTTCTTTGTCGTACCTTTCCGGCTACAGAAAGAGTTCCTTGGAGCTCTCCAGATGCACAAAACTTCCCCCCATCCCTTGTTGCCTTCTCTCCTGTGTGAAATCAATATTTCTAAGCCTGGGAAGTGGTTGCTTGAGGACACACTTTCCATTAACATGTCTTCATTAATAGAACAGAACAAATCCTCGTGCCAAATTGGGCTGCAGCCACAGACGGGCAGATAGGCTGGCACCAACGACTTACTGCTCACTGCCCTGAGTCAACGGAGGCGCCTAATGGCTCCATCGGGCAAAGCAGACCTGCCCTGGTGGGATTGGGAGTCTGTACATCTTGACAGGAGCGGATAGCCTCATCTTTCTCCCAAGGAGCCACCGGGGGTTTCCAACTGCGGACCTTGCCATTAGCCCAACTCATAACCCGCTTCACCATAAGGGCTCCTTGGGTGGCCTCACGTCCACTTTTGGTTCATGGTGATCCCGTGTGACCAGGCAGAACTGCCTCCGCAGGGTTCCCGAGGCTGAAATCTTTGTAGGATCGCAGGTTGTGCTGCAGGATAAGCCTCGAGCTGCTCACTGCAGAGCTGGAGATTTAAACCCACATGGTGAGCTGAGGGAGAGAGAGGAGGCTGTCTCCTCCCGTAAAGAGTTCTAGTGTAGAAACCCACAGAGGCAGCTCTGCCCTGGGCTATCGAGTCACTGTGAGCTGGGCCCGACTTGACAACAGTGGATTTAACGGTTTTATCAATCTTCGCAGAACCGATTCAGTGGCCCAGGCAGCCAGCGACAATCTACAGGAGCCGATCACCAGCGCCTGTCCCTCAGGGTCTCTGGATGGGGCCAAACCACCAACGTGGGGGTGGGCAACAGTCAGCGGCTTGACTGTTCCTATCCATAGGTAGAGGGGGTAGGATTCCAACACAGATTTTGCACCAGTGGGAAGGCCCCATTCAACCTGGGATCATGTCCTTGGTCCCTCCGTTTTCCCAGCTGCAAAGGGAGCAGGTGATCATCGTGCTTCCTGGAGCTGGGAAGAAAAGAAGCCGAGTCACCCATGTCAAGACTTAGAATAGCCCCTGGGTCCATACAAGGGGGCTTGAAGAAGGGGACGCAGGTGGGGGGAATCCATTATCTTCTAATTCCTTGGTTTCACAAAATTTTTGAAGCCCCCTTGTACATGAGGTTTTCCAGATCATCTTACTGACTGTGAACGTGCGGTGATGACCATGTTAAAATGCTGCCAGAGGTGAGCCGTTCAATACCACCTGCCACCCATGCCGGTCGGGTCCGTCATTTCCTTAGGATTCAGATGGATTCCGTGACTGGCCCAAATAGGTTGACTCTGTTGGGGAACCAAACTCATGCCTTGATGACCTCGCAGTCTGTGCTCCGTCCATACAGCACTCTGCCAGGCTCCAGTGTCTGGGCATCACTCTTTTCAGGATCCCAAGGGGAGAGGCTTGCTCAAGTCCTTCTATTAAAAAACCCATCAAGGTCCGTGTCTTGGTGATGTAGAACTTCTATAAGAGAGATGCCACCAGCCAGGGGCTCTGGGAAACAGAAACCTGTTCTCTCACAGCGGAAGAGGCTACAAATTTCAGTTCAGAGCACTGCTTATAGGAGAACACTTTCTCTGTGTGTGCTTTTGGGGGGAGGACCTGGTCTGCACTCTCCATGCTGTAGGATTGGTCGCTATGCTTGGAGATTTCCATGTTTCTTGGTATCAACCTGCCCCCTAGCTCTAGGAGATTCTCAGCTGTGGGTCCCTAGTTCCAAAGGACACACTCTGCTCCCAGCTCTTCTCCCAGAGTAACAGGGACCCCCACCTTCTCTGCTCGCTTCACTCACTGCGTTTTATCTCACCCAGAGTCAAAGGTGATGCCAGGCCTCAGGGAAACAATCCCCACAAGAGACCAGGGAGGGACTCAATGCGAGTGAGGGATGTTGCTTCCCATCCTACCCTCCTGACACCTGCTGGGCTGGCTACATCAGACCATATGTATGGAGAATGATTACATCACTGCAGAACTGCCCAGCCATAAAGAGTCATGACTCTGCCACATCAACACATAGCAGCATGTTGGGGGAGGGGGTGGCAGGGGCAATTCAATCCATGACAATCAGGAAGCAAAATGTACTTTTTTCCATTGCAAAGGATGGAGAAAGAGAGAGGAGAGAGAGAGAGAGAGAGAGAGATTGTCCCACTGGCAGATCTTCACACTGGCCTGAGGACAGGAGTGTCAGCAATAGCATCAGAGTTAGACCTCCCCCATCTCCTCCAGGAAGCAACATGCTCACTCTCTTCCACCTCAACTGCTCTCAGTTCCTATAGAGATGAGCCAGGACCACACAAGGTGCCATTTGAGGTAGGTAAGCTCCCCATGAGTCACAATATAAATAGACCGTGTCACAGCTGGGATGTAGAACCCTTGCGTTTTACTTGGTTCTTTTCTTTACCTAAACTTACCTGGATACAACCCACTGTGGTGGCCAACAGCCATACTCCCCTGGTTCAAGTCCCTGCTCCCTCAGCTCCCTGGTGCAGACCTTGGACCTAACCTTAGCCACGCTCTCAGATACAGACCGCAATGATACTTACTCTCTTCAAAGGACTGTCAGGAAGAGGAAGTGGGTTCATGAACCAGCTGTCAAATCGATTTCATGTGTGTCAGAGGAGAGCGGGATTTCAAAGGCTGGGGGTTGGTTGGTTGGTTTCTTGGAAGAAAATTGCTAAACCTTTCTTCTAAGGTACCTCTATTGGGCTCAAACTTCTAACCTTACAATGAGCGGCCTAGTACATTAACTATTTGCATCAGCCAGAGCTCCACATTGGTTAATACATTTCTAAAATGCTTAGAATGCTGGCTAGTACATAGTAAACACTATGGCACACAGAGGAAAATTACAGGACCTGAGAGTTGGCACCTGTTGGCCCAGTATGGCTGGGGTGCATGCCCTTCTGAGGGACCTGGAAGGAGTTCTGTGCCCACAGCAAGGATTGAAAGAAACAGAGACCAATTAGTCCAAAGGATTCTGAACACAAGTCTCAGTCTCCACCACCCTGAGCCAGAAAAACTAGATGGTGCCCCGCAACCACTACACACTGCCCTGATCACAACAAAAGGTCCTGGACAGAGGAGAAAAAATGTAAAAGATAGCTCACAAGAATAAAAAGAGACCAGACTTACTAGTCTGATATAGACTGGTGGGACCCCCAAGGCTATCACCCTTCATCACCACTCAAGCCTGGAACCAACCACACATCATCTCCTACCCAGAGAAAAGACAGACTTAGAAAATAAATGATTTTATTTTGTCTAACTCAGTGGTACCTCACAACAACAAGGTATGCACTGTGCAGAACAATCACCCGTGAAAGATAATATGGTGGCATTTACCCAAAACCAAAGCTCTGAGGGCAGGAGGGAAGTTGGAGCCCAGGGAGAAAGTGAGGAGAGTGTTGTTTTGTTGAGAACAATGACAATGTATGTCTAACTGGCTCTGTCAATCTGCACCAGACTGCAGTAAACATGAGTGAATGCAGGAGCAAAGTGAAAGGGAAGGGAATTTTGTCCAGTGGGCGACATAGACAGGCACACCAAAGCCGGGGCGTATGAGAGTGGCCTTGGGGAGACATCAAACACCTGGTGGTTTTCCTTCCCATCCAGTGAAGGCCTGAGGTTGGGAAGATTAAAAATCTCCTGCGAATGCTCAAGAAGGAAGTGAAGCCGGTGGCGCTGTCTTCCTGCCACCGCTGTTTCTGTCTCTGTGCTGCAAAGGAAACCAGTAAGATCCAGCTGGGACGCCTCCCACTGACACCCACTCTCTCCACGGCTGGTGGCAAGCCTGGGAGCAGAGCGATCTCCCTCGTACTGGAGAAGCACGTGTCTCCAGGACCCTTGCTGACACCGGAGCCCCAACTTTCTACATACCTGTCAGTCTGTTTTCTTCCACTTATAGAAACTCTCCAAATGTGTAAGCTGAAGATCCCACAGAACCTGGGTTTGTCCCCATGAGCTCCGAGCACATACCAGTTAAAGAGGGTCAGTGTGTGTGTGTGTGTGTGTGTGTGTGTGTGTGTGTGTGTGTGCAGTCTCTCCCGACAACACGTGCGAAGTACATGCAAGGAAGTGTGGCCATCCACTCCGCCGAGAAGCGTTCTGGCTGACTACACTTTGTTCAAGATGGACTTATTTGTTCCTTTGGCAGTCCGTGGTACTCGTCCATATTTCAACTGTGCATACAATAGTGCCATTTATCTAAGAATGAGGTGGGGACGTTAATGGAAGATTAAAGTAAAATGTCACCTGTGGGACAGAAGCAGGATAAAGGTGAGGCTCTCAACTCCATAAAGAGTGGCGGGCTCAGAAATCCACGGCAGCACGTCTGCTATGAGTGGGCATTAACTCGCTGGCAGTGAGTTTGAGTTTTATGGGGCAGAAGGGAGGCTTGATGGCGCCACAAGTTAAATGTTAGGCTGCTGACTGCAACGTCGCTGGTTCAAACCCACCAAGGGAGAAAGACAAGTCTGTCGACTCCCATAGAGATGTATCCCCTCAGAAACCCCGGGCAGCGGATCTACTCTGTCCAATGGGATCCCCTTGAATCGGAACCCACGCAAAAGCAGTGATTTAGAGGGAGAGAGAAACTATTGGGAGGGGAAGCAAAAGAAACTAAACTACCACATCCACTGGGCATATTTGACTTAGAAGTCCTATAAGGATTTTTTTTTTTAGTTTTCTTCCCAATAATTTTATTGGGGGCTCTTACAGCTCTTATCTTATAACATTCGATACATCATTTGTATCAAGCATATTTGTACACATAATGACATCTTCATTTCCAAATATTTTCTACTTGAGCCCTTGGTATAAGCTTCTCTTTCCCCCTCCTTTCTTTTTTAAATAAAACATTTTATTGGAGGATCATACAACTCCCATCATCATCCACACAAACATCATTTGTATGCATACCACATTTGCACACCTGTTGCCATCATCACCTCCGAAACATCCTCCCTCCACTTAATCGTCCGGGACCAGCTCCCCATATTACCCCTCCCTCCCCACTCCTCCTCCCCCATGAGCCCTTAAAAATTTACACATTGCTATTACTTTTTCATATCATACTCAGTTCGATGTGTCCCTCAACCCACTTCCCCACTGTCCATACTCCAGAGAGATCATACATCGATTTTACATAATTATCAAACAAATGAAATTTCTCAAAATCTCTTTTTTTAAAAAAAATCAATGCAAGATGAAACAAAGGTGCCTAATTGTACTCTGAATTGGTAGAATGAACAGATGGAGAGCAGCTATTTCAAATGCGTTTAAGGTATAGTATAGTATAGTATTCGAATGTGCATCCACGCAAGCTATAGGCCAAAGGTATCTTTTTAAGTGTGCAAAAGAATATTCTAGCCTCTTGTCATTCACCATTTCATTAGTGGTAGTGTTGTTTGGGGGGTTATCGGTGATGGGTAGGGCTTGTTGTAAGCTTATGGTAAATATATGTATGCATACATTTGCTGGTTTTACCTACATCCTGAGTGTTCGGCTCAACACTCATGTTCAATCTGACATCCACCATCCCCACTGTCTGTCTGCAGTGCTATCCTCTCACCTTAGCACAGCCCCCATGGCCTCTCAGCAATGAGAGCAATGACATCACCCCCGCTTCCTCCTTCCCTCTCACTCCTGGCAGTTACTAATACGTGTTAAGCTTGGCGCATTTGCTTATCCTCTCTGTTTCTGACACATGGGATTTCAGAATATGAGATCATACAGTTTGTCTCTTGTGCCTGCCTGGATCCTCTGGGCAGGATGTTTCCATCCGCATGGAAACATCCTTTCTTCTGCACCCTGGGGTGCAGCAAATGAGCGATCATGATGGTCTGTGTGGAAATCAGAACTTGGAGTATGAAAGAATGAAAAGTCATAGAAGATGAACGATGCTAAGTAGAGAATATGCGCTCCTACAATCTGAATGGACAGAACCTATAGACATGTATCTTATTTTCAAACATAAATACATAAAGGTCCTGGCTCTAACTAACGATAAAGACTAGAAACAACGTTCAGCCCAGAGTGTGGTCTCTGCACAGTTTCCCACCAAGAGAAGCCAGGAGGAATGGCTGGTTCCATGGCAGTGAGAGTGGATTTCATGGCAGTTGGAGAGGATTCTGTGGCAGTAGGAGTGGATTCTATGACAGTGGGTAGTGAAGAAGCAGCAGAGAAATAAGTGAAAAAACCTGTAAAGTAGTGACCCATGAGTTGAAGGGAAGCCAAGTGAGTGAGCAAACCCCAAGCCAAAAGGAGTCAGTGTTTGAAGAAGGAGGCTGCCCAAAAGGAGAGAAAGCATGAAACAGAAGTTCAGATTCGTATGGAAACCAGACTTACTGGATCCATTGAGGCTGGGGGAACCTCCAAAGTAATACCCAGAAGCAATCTTTAAACCTTGAGTCAAAACTATCCCATTGGGGTCCTCAATAAACCGAGTAATCCGTTCCTGCCACCAAGTCCATTTTGACTCACAGCGACCCTACAACCTTGCCCAGTTGACAAAGATCACACGCAGTGGTGGGTCCTCAAAAAAATCTAAAGCGATCACAGGCCCCAGCCAGTCTGTTCCTTGATAACACCCCACGATGCCGGAAAGAAAGGGCCAGAAAAGAACCAGGCACACCCATGTTCCGTGCAGCACTGTTCAGAGCAGCCAAGGGTGGAACAGCCCAAATGCCCACCAGCCGATGAACAGATAAACAAAGCACGCAGTGGATGCTACACAGTCGGTAGGAGAGAGGAGGTCTTGCTACATGCTGCCATAGGGATGGAGCTTGAGGACGCTATGCTGAGGGAAATGGGCTAGTGGCAAAGGAGAAATTTTGTCTGATCTTGCTTTATATATATAAAGTGACCAAAAACAGGGAACGTATAGAAACCAAAGTTTATGTGTGATTACCAGCGGAGAGGGGGAAGGAGGAGGAAATTGATCTTTTCCTTCTTAGGCATTATTAGTATTCTTTTCTGTATATTATTATGTTGCTACCCTTACCACCTGAGCACGATGGTGGTTTCTCTTGGGTCTCCCAGCTGTGAGGCACGGAAGGAGCAGATGCATACTGATATTTCTGGATATAAGGTGATATAGGGAGCACCAGGGTGGGGGACAGGAGAGGGAGGGAAAGGGGATTTCTGGGGTAACTAGTGAAGACAGGAGGGGGGAGGGAGCACTAGAATGGATTGTGATTGCATGAATCATCTTAAAGGCGGTGGCGAAGCCAGATCCACCAGACACGGTGGTGCAGAGAACAATCTTCTGCCCGGTTTTAACTATGCAGCTGAACAGAACTGGCATCTCACCACAGCATGTGGGAAAATGGAATCGCCAAGACAGATGAGGTATTTGAAGTAATGCTGGTGACAGACCACTCCCACTATGCAAAATGCAGCCCTTACATGGGCTCTCCCCAGTCAACAAATGATCCCTTATTCCACCCCTTCTCCTGAGGCAGGTTTTCAGAGCCGCTGAGCCTTGGCAGTGGGCACCTTTGAGGCTTAGAAGGGCCTCCTGCTTGTGTCGACCAGCGGCCAAGCTATCTTCTTTTGAAGCACAGTCAGCGGAGAGGGTCCCGGGGAACTTCTGGACCCCGAAGGCATCTGCTACCACCACTCAGTGAAAATCACTTCCAAGGCAAAAGCAGGTTTCCGAACAATGATCAGTGCGCCACACCTGCACGCCCATGCCCTAGAACTTCTGTTTGTCCTGTTGCATGAAGGAACAAAGACTCTTGATGTGGAATCTGGAAGTGGGAGTCTCACTGAGTGTTTTGCACGCATGGTTGGAGCTAGTGGAAAGGTCATAGGAATTGATGGCATGAAGGAGTTCATAGATAACTCAATAAGTAATGCCACCAAGGATGACCCAATACTATTCTCTTCAGGGAGAGTGCAACTGTGCAAGATGGAAGGGTGGACTATGCCACAGAAGCACCCTACGGTGCCATCCACATAGGTGCTGCTGCCCCTGGGGAGCCCGGGCACCACAGAACAGCTAAAATCTGGTATTTGGTTGGTTGATAGATGCTGCTCAGAAAGAAACTAGCAACGGGCTTCCTTTGTAAAACTTTGATGTCTGCCCTAGACTAGCATGTTGTGGATCCCATCAGCTGCTCTCTCATCTTAAAACAAAATTTTGTAGATCTTAAGCCTTAACTTGGGACAGGTCATGACCCTTAATAGCACTTAGCTGTTCAGACTGGACATAAATGACCTCGTTCTTCCTTTCTCCCTCCCAGAGCGGTAGGAGACCTGTAGTTTGCTCAGGGTTGTTTGGTTCTGATCTGCTGTTGACCATATAGCTGGTGCTAACATACTGTCTAAGCTGTGTCTTAGGTACTGGAGAGTTCTGCAGGGCTGCTTTGCCAAAAAAAAAAAGTGAAAAGTTAAAAAAAATCATCTTAAAGACAATTTAACCATGGGAGAAGGGGAAAGTCCTAACATCCATGTGAGGGTAATTGTATAATTCTCCATGATATGATTGAACTAGTGAGGTCTATGATAGATAACATACTTGCCAATAAAATGGGTGGGGGGGGGAAAATTGTGTGATATTCTGAGAGCAGTGACCAGAAAAGAGTCACTGCTGAGGTTGTCTATGAAAACCCTGAAGCCTCGCAGGATGTGGCTTCTTGACTTAGAGGTATAGGGTGATGGTTTCATAGGGCATTCTAGTTAACTGGTCCATCAGCATACTGTGAGCTTCTGTTCTGCCTCCTAGTTTATTGCATTATGGCCAGCTTTAAAAGCCTGCAGTCATCCAAGGCACGTGTGGTCTCAATCCACCAGCAACAACAGAAGAAGGAGAGGCAGGAACAGGAGGAAGAACTGGAAGGCATCCCTGATGGCCTCCACAAATAACTGCTTCCCTTACCAAGAGACCAGAAGAACTGGATGGTGCCAACCACCATGATTGAACATGTTAATCAAAGATTCTGTAGAAAAAAAATTCTAATCAGAGTCGGGGAAACGAAGAACAAAATTTCAAATTCCTCATGGAGTCTAAACATTTTTGGAGCCATGGAGGCTGGATGAGGCCCTGAGATTATCTTTAAACCTTAAACCAAGACTATCCCTTGACATCTTCTTCAAAACCAACCCACAGTTAGGCTTCATGAATTGCTTATAAAAAGTCTGCCTTACACACGATGCTCTTTTCAGAACAGTCGCTATAGAATCAAACTGACAACAGTGACTCCAAAGGTCCGACAGGAACCTTGGGGGCCAGTGCGTTGATGTCGATAGGGACGGAAACTTTTCAAAGGAGGGTGAGAATGGTTGTGCAGCTGGGAGGACGCCATCCCCGTCACTGACGTCTACGGGTAGAAACTGTAGAATTGGTCTGGGCTTTCCCCTTGCCGTGTGTCTTCTCAGCAGCAGGCAAATCAATGGAACTTAAAGGCAGGCACGTTTGACTCTTAGCAATGCAGCACGCTCTTAGGAAGAAGCATCTATGTGCGGGCAAGCCAATGGCTTCATGGACGCACAAGTGAGACCTTCAAGGGGCAAAGACTCAGAATGAATGGTGAAGAAGCAGTATGGGGCGCTAGGGGGACGCAAAGTGAAGGAAACAGACTGTGCCTGAACAGATGCATGCTTGGTTGTGTATAGTGCCACCAAAAACAAATGCTTTCGCAAGGGGGGTGGTGGCCAGCCCTGCTGAGTCCTGCGGGGATGAAAACCAGAATACAATTGAGTCTGAGTGAGGTGGTGAGATGAAGGCCTCAGAAAAAGGCAGGAAAAGTTTCCGATACCATATTTTTTGGACCATAAGATGCACCCAGTTTTCAGAACAGGAAAACAAGAAAAATATATTCTTAACCAAATAGTGTCAGTATACTAAAATATTTATTAAAATAAAGCCAAGTATGGTAATATTTAACAGCGTAAACTCGACAGTGGTGTTGGTTTGTTTGTTTTGCTTTTTCCCAACTAACAGTGACGTTAAGAAACATCAGCACTTTCATTCACAAATGAGCTAAGACTGGAAAGTGCTCAAGCACTTTTCTAGTTTTCTGGAAACCCCAAGAACTCATCATCACAAGTGTCAGGATTTATGAAGCTCTGTTGCTCACAATCACTTACTTGATTCATATTCTACTGGCATTTTTTTGTGCAATTCCAGTCTTGGTGCGCCTAGCAAGGCCACTTCTCCTCATAAATCTGTAGCCCCATGATGGGGAGCCAGTAAAATCCTTAATATCTTTTTCTACAGCAATGCGTTTGGCTTCATAGATGATCGTTTTTGTAGACACTGAGGAGTCCATATTCCGGTGATGTGTGAGCCATTCTTTCATGTCCACTTCTAACTGTGGCCATTTTTCAGCATGCTCATAAAAGTGTGCTGAATTGTATCAAGTTCTTGCAGCTGATCTTCCTATTTTTTCTACTCTCATCATTTCTTTAGTTGAGGTGACCCAAAATGTCTCTCCACTGCTCTGTCTCCATGTTCTTTTGCATATTTTACTACCTCCATTTAAATGGAATTTTATATGCCAATCTTTTTATCTTTGACATTTTGTACTCTGAGAGAAATGGTGTTTTTCTGAGGAAAATAGAATAGTGAAGAACTGTCAGTTGTTATGAGAGACATACTACACATACATCAGTATTGTAATTTATAGAAACTCAAACCGCTTGGTATTACTACTAAATGGGCACCAACCACCCTGACAGGCAGGGCTTTGCATGGCAGGAGAGACTATGTCTCTCTCCTACCATGAAGGTGTCTTTGTCTGGCTGTCAAGACACTGTACTACATCACATAGTCCCAACCGGGATGTTACCTGGTACTGTCCTTACCTATCGTCTGTCTCAATGTTCTAATCCTGTCAGTCTGTCAGTGTCATACACATGCAGGGAAAATGTGTGCTGTGCCAATCATGTGATCTAAGATTGAGACTCCAGGAGGTGGGATTTCCCCTGAACACACAGCAATCCACAGAATGTAAACAGCAGGGGACAGTAAGGAGACACATGGGTTCATAAGTAGATGTTCTGGGATACCACACCTTCAGACCATAAGATGCACCCTCATTTTTAGCCCCTCTTTGGAGGGGGGTCTGACAAATATGGTAGTTCCTTTTCCATGAGGTAATCATCAAAAATGCCAGCAAACATTGAAAGATGTTTCATGCTTCTTGCTTTGCTCAATATTTTGCTCATGGAATCCTTCAACATTGCAGCTCAAGGCTTGGGTTTTTCTTCCATTCGTTCAACTTGAGAAATGCTAAATTGCCATATTTGTCAGACAAAGCTACTGCTTTGAGGCGCTAGTAGCTCACAAAATCCTGCTATAACATACAAGACTGTGTCACCTCTATAGTGACCTACCATCGACTTAAAGCTAACACTAAGGTGTTAGAAACTTCTTCTGGGAAAAAATTGAAAAGTAAAAATAAATAAATAATTCAGTTGTAGAGTCAAAGGAAGTAGAACCAAACCTGCCATCTGTACGTTCACCTCTGATTTGGAAAAGCAAAGTGAATCGCACACACCCTCATCAAAGGGCAGGTGACATTTCTGCATGTGGTGGTGTTTAGCCAGGAGCATGGTGGCAGCTCCCTTAATCCAGGTGAGGTGGTGAGTACCCCATCTCAGAAGGTGATCAAGTTAAGGAAGGAAGATCATCATTGACAAGTGTTATAGAGCTGGTCCACCCACTATCTGTCAGTGTGCGTGTCTTTTGTATAGTGGTAACTAGTCTGTTTCTGAGATATAGGAAGCAATATCATCAGTATTCCAGACACCAGCAGTGTCAGCCATGGTAGACAGATTTCAGCAGAACTTCCAGAAAAACACAAACTAGGAAGAAAGGCTTGATGATCCACTTCCCAAAAAGTCAACCAACGAAAGCCTTATGGATCATAGCAAAATATTATCCAACTCGCTTCAGATGCATCATCAGAAGGGATCAAACAAGAGAGGAGAGTGTGGTGGGTGGTGGATCAGAGGCCCAGTGAGAAGGAGGGAGGCTCTTGGTGAGAGGATTGGCCCAGGAGCTGCAATGATTAGCTTGAACAGGCTAATCATGAGGATGATGCAGGGCAAGACAATTTTTTCTTCAATTGTCCGTAGAGTTGCCACCCCTTAAGTTGATGGTAGTTCACTACAGAGGTGACCCCGTCTTGGATGCTAGAGGAGGATTTTGTGAGTTATTAGCTCCTCAAAGCAGGAGAAACCACGCCCAGCATTTCTTAAGTTGAACGAATGGAAGAAAAACCCAACCCTGGAGTTGCAACGTAGAAGGATTCCAAGAGCAAAATATTTAACAAAGCAAGAAACATGAAAGGAAGATGGAAGGAAAACACTGAGTCACTATACCAAAAAGACCTGGTGGGGCTGAGCCCCGGTGGCGTAGTCGTTGTGCGCGGGACTGCGGCCCACTAGGACGGAGGTTCGATTCCAGCAGTGGGGCTGGGCCTCCTACTCCCACCACCGGAGAGCAGTGATGCCCCAAAAACAAACAAACAAACAAACAAAAAAAGACCTGGTCAACCAACAACTGTTTGAAGGAAGATGTGTAAGCTGCACTGAAGGCTTTGATGAAAGCAGGGCTCCGGGAATTGATGCTATACCAATTGAGATGTGTTCACCAAGCAGATGCAACACTGGAAGCACTCACTTGTCCTTGCCAAGGTATTAGAAGACTGCCACCTGGCCAGTCAGCCGGAAGAGAACCACATCCAAGCCCGATACAAAGAAAAGTGACAAAAGAGAATACAGAAATTATCAACCCAAGGGATTTATGGACAAAATTGGACTGGTGAACTTGAGTTGGACTGGGCCAGAATGTCTTCTTGACATATAAGTATGCCCTGATATAAAGCTTTCTTGTCTCCCCTCCCCCCAAAAAATAGAAATTATCAACCATTACCAGCAAGAACCACATACAAGTAAAATTATTCAGAAAAATTTTACTATTACTAAATCATTTTATTGGGGGCTCATACAACTTAGCACAATCTATACAAACATTTCTTATATGCAAAGCACATTTGTACCTTTGATGCCATCATGATTCTCAAAACATTTTTTTTTATTTAAGCCTTGGTATTGGTTTTTCCTTTTTCCACTCCCTCTCTGTTCCCCTCCCTCATAAACCCTTGATAATTTATAAATTACTATTATTTTGTCATATCAAACACTGTCCAATGTCTCCCTTCACCTTCTTTCCTGTTGTTCATACCCCAAGGAGGAGGTTATGTGTTGAACCTTATCATCAGTTCCCCCTTTCTACACCACCTTCCCTCCATCCTCCCAGTATCACCATTCTCCCCACTAGTCCTAATGGGATCATCTGTCCTAGAGTTCCCATGTTTTTGGTTCCTATCTGCACCAGTGTATATCCTCTAATCTAACCGGATTTGTAAGGTAGAATTCAGAAGGTGATAATGGGAGGGAAGAAGCATTTTAGAAGTAGAGGGAAGTTACATATTTCATCATTGCTACACTATGACCTGACTGGCTCATCTCCCCACGACCTTTCTGTAAGGGGATATCACTTCCCCTGCAGATGGATCTTGGGTCCCCAATCTGTACTCCCCCTTATCCATAATAATACAACTTTTAGTTCTTTGATGCCTGATACCTGATCCCTTCAATGCCTCATGGTCACACAAGCAGGTGTGCTTCTTTCATATGGGCTCTGTTGCTTCTGAGCTAGATGGCCACTTGTTTACCTTCAAGCCTTCAAGACTCCAGACGCTATATCTTTTGATAGCTGGGTACCATCAGCTTTCTTCATCACTTTTGCTTGTGCACACATTTGTCTTTGGTGATTGTGTCGGGAAGGTGAGCATTAAGGAATATGCAGAACACTTTAAAACAGTTGCAGCAGTACATTAAGAGATATTTATAAGAGCCATAAGAACTCCCAATAAAGTGATCTTTTAAAATAAAATAATGAATAAAAATATATTTGTATCCAAAAGAAAAAAAGAGATAACTGCCAGAAATTCAAGTTCACTTGCAAGAAGATGCGGAATAAGAGATGCCATTGCTGGTGCCAGATGGATATTGACTGAAAGTAGAGAATACCAGGGAAATGATTACTTATGTTTTATTTTCTATGAAAAATCATATGATATGCAACTTTCTTCTAGGTCTTCTGCTTCTTCTCACCCACTACCATGATCCCAATTCTATCTTGCAAATCCAACTAGACCAGGGGAAGTACACTGGAGCTGGAAACATAGGGAATTCAGGACAAATGATCCTTTCAGGACCAGTGGTGAGAGTGGTGATATCGGGAGGTTGGAGGGAAGGTGGAGTAGAAAGGGGGAACCACTTGCAGGGATCTACATACATATGACCTACTCCTTGGGGTGTGAACAACAGGAAAGTGAGTGAAAGGACACATTGGACAGTGTACAATATGACAAAATAGTTATGACTTGTAAATTATTCAGGGTCCATGGGGGAGGGGGAGTAGGGAAGGAGGGGAAATGTGGGGAGCTGGTACTGAGGACCTAAGTAGAAGGAGGATGTTTTGAGAATGATGGTGACAACAAATGTGCAAATGGTGGTCTGCCTACAATTGATGCATATATCAATCATAAAAAGAGTTATATGAGCCCCCAAAAATGATTTATCAAAAAAAAAAAACCTTTTTTCCTAAAAAAAAGTCACACGGCTGTGTGGCTCCAACAAACTATGGACACCCTTGAGTAGAATAGAATTCCAGACACTTTGCTCATGTGGAACCAGTCCATGGATCAAGGGGCAGCTGTTTGAGCACATTAAGGGAATACTGCATGGTTTAAAATCAGGAAAGGTGTACAACGAGGTCATATCCTTTCAGTATGCTTATTCGATCTGTATGCCACATGAATAATCCATGAAGCTGGACTACATGAAGAAGAACATTAGGTATCAGGTTTGGCAAGAAGGCTACTTGGCAGCCTGCGATATGCAGGTGACCTCGCTTGATGAAAGTGAAGCACTTACTGAAGAAGATCAAAGACTACAGCCCTTGTTGTGAATTACACCTCAACATAAAGAAAACAGAAATCCTCACAACTGGACTGATAAACAACGTCAAGATGAGCGGAGAAAGGATGGGGGTGGTCAAGATTTCCTTTTCCCTGCATCCACAGTCAGAGCTCACGAAAGCAGCCATCGAGACATCAGATGATTTATTGCACTGTGGAAATCTTCTGCAAAGGACCTCTTGAAAGTGCTAAGAGTGAAAATGCTCATTTGAAGACTAAGGTACGCGTGAGATCCAAGCCATAGTGCCTTCAATCACCTCATATGCATGTGAAATCCGGACATGGATAAGAAATACATCAGAAGCACTGATGCATTGAAATGATGATAGATAGTGATTAATACACACACACACACACACAAAAGGAAAAAAACCCACTGACATTGTGTCAACGCTGAGTCATAGCGATGTGATCCCTGTGGGTTTCTGAGACTGTAACTGCTTCAAGGAATAGAAATCTTTCTACCTGGAGTTGCTGGTCGTTTCAAACTGCTGACCAGATAGATCACAACCCAGTGGGTAACCACTATGCCACCAGGATTCCTGTGGTGCTAACAAAGAACACTGGCATAACCACGGGATGCCAGACAGATAAACACACAAATCTGTCTTGTAGGAAGTGGGGTCAGAATGCCCCTTTAGAAGCTAGGATGGCAAAACTTCATACCACATATTTTGGACCTGTCTTCAGGAGGGATCTGTTCCTGAAGAAGGACCTCATGCTTGGTGAAGTAGAGGGTCAGAGAAGAAGACTCTCAGAATGATGGATTGACACTTTGGCTGCAAAAACAGCTTCAAACATGTCAACCACTATGAGGATGATACGGGACTTTGTTCTCTTGTACAGAGAAAAACAAGATCAACCAACAACAGGAGCTTCGTAAATGCCCCAAGTCAGAGATCTCTTCCTGCTCTGACAGGCTTCTTTTCTTCCTCCCATGGTGTTGGCGTTGGCTAAGGGGGCCGCAATGCCTTTCCATGAAGCATTTCTTCAGATATTTCTCTCCATTGGCACTTCCTCCCTCCAGCTGCCAGAGTGTCTCCTGCCTGACCAACTGCCAGGATTCTCTTCAGAGAACAAGCCCTTGGGAGCCTTTTAAGGATGCCTTCACCTGCACATCCAATCGCAGATGGGGCCTTCGGACCTTGTGATGTTGGTGAGGGACAGACAGCTCATCTGTGCTGCTGTCCACACGACAACAGAGCTGCAGAGGGAATCAGCCAAACCCTCTCTTTCAGCTCCTCTGCCTGCTCACCGGGAGTTCCAGGGCAGCAAAGGAAAGGGTGGCCAGATGGGCCTGCCCTGGAGAACAATGGTCATTGCATTCCTGGAGTGGGTGCACCCTCACCACCACCACCACTGACACCACCCTCACTCTCACCACCACTACCACCACTAATGTCCAGCCATGGGAAAAGCTGTAAGTTACAGCCCTGCTCCAAAGAAAGTGTCTCTTTTATCCTCTCCAAAACTTTCCATCCTGCAGAGATGGAACATGGTTCTAGAATGAACTGTGTGGTTTATTTCTTTACATATCCTCTCAATCACTTCTTGGCCTTTTGGCTAAGATCAAATGTAATAAATACCCTCTCATGACACTGGGGATGGAGTTTTCCATGAGAGAAGAGCACACATGCATACACACACACATGCACACACAAAGAAACATTTGATTAGGATATTTTCAGCAGGGTATTTTGATTTGGTGTCAATTAAGAATCCTAAACCTCATTGCCAATGAATAGATTCTGACTGATGGAGACGTGTGTGTGTGTGTGTGTGTGTGTGCGTGTGTAGCACTGTGTTTCATAGTGTTTTCTTGACTGTGACCTTATAGCAGTAGATCACCGGGCTTTTCTTCTGCAGTACAGATGGATGGACTGTACTGATAGAACCTTCCCAGGAGGATTCAGAGGTGCAACCTCGCAGTTAGCAGCTGAGCATCTGAACCGCCTGCACCACCCAAAGAAGGTGAGGTCTTTCTATGTTGTTGTGAGGTGCTGTTGGTTCTGATCCAGAGCTGCTCTGTGTATAACAGAAGGGAGACTGCCTGCTCCTGCACCGCCTGGAGCTGAAGGACAGGGTTTCGTTGACTCCCTCTGCAGCTCTGCTGTTCTGTAGACAGCGGCACAGATGTTCTGCGCATTCCTCACCACCAACACAGGACCCGAAGGCCCTCCTGGAACTGCTGTCATGTTTGAGACGACTGTTGCAGCCGCCGTGTTGATTCTCTTGTCATTTTACCAGGGACTGTCCCTCTTGACAACTTGTCCAAAGTACAGGAAACCAACTCTTTCCATCCCAGCCTCTAAGGAGCATCTTGGCTGTTCTTCCGAGGCAAATTTGCTGTCCATGACACCTTCGAATTCTTCACTGCACCTCCATTCAAACACAGCGATACTTCCTCGGTTTTCCTTGTTCAGTGTCCAACTTTCACGCATATATGCAGCAACTGAGAACATCACAGCCTGGGTCAGCCGCAACTCAGTCCTCCCAGTAACCTCAACACTCTAAAGAGGTGCCAGCAGACGTACCCAGTGCAATGCATTGCTTGATGTCTTGACAGCCACTTCCAAGAGCACTGACTGTGGATCCAAGCAAGAAAAAACCCCTAGTTGCCTCAATCTGTTCTCCATTTGTCACAATGATCCCTATCAGTCCAACTATGAGGATTTTTATTTCCTTTTTTTATATATAAGGGAAAGGTTTATATACAAGAGGAATGGAACATTGAAAAAGCACTCCAACCCAATCCAATCCAAAGTCATAAGTCTAATATTAGCCCATATGCCCAATACCAATCTATAAAGCCTTCTTTCAACTCAAAAAGCACATGCAATGACACCAGGACAATCACAGGCCAGTGGATGCAGAGTGTTGTGTAACCAGTGGCGGTAGAAGCATCCCAGCGCTGGCAGGAGTCTCCCTATGGCTCATTTCCAGGACTCAGGGTCCATCAGCAGTATCCATTAGTGGTAGAAGCATCTCAGCACTGGCAGGGATCTCCACATGGCCTCTCCGGTCCCAAAGGTCTGGTCCTATCAAGGCAAGCTCATGTGGCTTCTCCTCCAGCTCCTCCAGTCTCCAGGAATCAGGATTGATCAGCATGCTGTCATCTCATCTTGCCAGCAGTTCATCTCCAAGGAACTGAGTCCTTTCTTTTCTTTACACTGAACTGTCATCCATACTGCAGGCTGCAGTCCTTGACCTTCATCAGCAAGTGTTTCAAGTCTTCCT
>PVJH01015144.1:0-12827 GCA_004026705.1 Nesogale talazaci
ATCTGGAGCTCTCTCTGACATCCTTGTCTCCCCAAAGATGAGCACATCTCAACAGGTTCTGTCTCTGGGTGGTGCCAAGAGCTCAGTGGGCTAGAACTAGCTGGAAGGTTGATGGTGCCAACCCATCTCTTCGAGGCAGCTCAGAAGACAAGGCCTGCTGATTGACTCTGAGGGTCACTACCCGAGAAGCCTGTGAGCAGCTCTGCCCTGCACACATGGGGCTCTGGTGAGTTGGAAAGGACTCACCTCAATGACCACCACTCCCGCTGCAGCAGCCTGGCTTTACTAATCCTCCACCCAGGGGGCATCGCCCCCTTCCCAGAAGGACTGCAGGATCTGAGGGTGGTTTCTCTGGAAGGAGGAAAGACTTACAGGGTCCACGATAGTCATGCTGGGAACGGGGTGTATGTGTGAGGCATTACAAGAGGTGTTTGGGGGCAGTGGTTGCTATGAAGAATGTGAAAGGGTCAAGTGTTAGTTTGGGTAGACTACAGACACAAATCCATAGAACTTCTTATGTGCATAAAAAGGAGTTTTATATACAAGAGCAACAGTACATTAAGAAAGCATTCCAACCCAGTCCAGTCCAAGCCCACAAGTCTGATATTAACCCATATTTCTCACACCAGTCCATAAAGTCTTCTTCAGACTCACGAAACACATGCAATGACACCAAATGCAAGATGATCACAAGCCAGATGCAGGGGTATCTAAGTGCTTCCTCCAGTTTCAGAGGTCTGGTTGCATCCATGTGGCTTGTCTGGCTCAGGACTAGGTTAGCTCCCTCTGGTTGCTCCTCAGGAATGGCTCACAAGAAGTAAGCCTTGCCAGTAGAAAAGCTCCAAGGAATTGAACCAAGGCAGTGTCTCTGCCTCCCAGAAGGAATGATCACATTTCCCAGAATTCTCAGGAGAAGGCCAAGCCCACACAGAGGTCTCATTGGCTATCTCCATAGTGACAGGCTAGACTCTACCCCTACACCTTTCATCCTCAAATTGACACCAGATTAGGGGACTACCACATGTCGACAGGTTCTTTGAAGACACAGGAGGCTGTCTTGAGAGGTAGCAAATTCCCCCCATCATTTGGAGATATGTGAAGGATCTATGCACAGGCTGAGCAATGGCATGGACCAAGGTGGAGGGGCTTCTGAGACCCTAGGGTTCTTTGTCGTGATGGGATCCTATCACTTGAGGAACTATCTCTTGGTCCTGCCACTGAGAATCCATGGCCTCGTCTCTTTGCTCACCCATTGACTGTCATGGAGTCAGTTCCACTGTCTATCTCACAGCCATTGAGCCGACCCTGACTCTCAGTCTCTCCTACTCTATAGGATTGAGTAGAACTGTCCCTGTGGGTTTCCAAATCTATATATCTTTACAGGAGTAGAAAGCCTGATCCTTTTTGCATGGAGCGGCTGGTGGCTTCAAACTGATGACCTTGAGATTAGCAGCTCAATATGAAGCCACTATTCCCACCAGAGCTCCTCTTCAACTGATAACAGCCCTCCATGTGACAAAAAGAAACACTGTCTAGTCCTGTGCCATCCTCACAGGCACTGCTGTTGGAGTCTACTGTGCAGTCAGTGGGTCCAGCCACCGTGGGGAGGAGTATGTCCTTCTTTTTCACTGATCTCTACCTCTCCAAGCATGATGTCTCGTTGGTCCCTCCTGATCACATGTCCGAAAAACAAGGGACATAGTCAAATGGCAGAAGTTATGTAAGTTTACGTCAACTTGATAACTAGGTTGTACCGGGGTCGAGTCTACCCTGTCAATCAGGTCACAGTCTGATTGATGTCTCCTTGTGGGCGTGGCCTTCTCATGAGGATTCTGGGAGTTTCCCTCTCTTCCTCCCTGAAGGCAGGACACACACTCTCTCTGCTTCACATTCTTGTTGACAAGCCACATGGAGCTATGCTGAGGGCAGCCAGAGCCCTGGAACTTGAGGAGCCACGTGGCCACCCATGTCAGCACTGAAATGCTTCCTTCACCACTGGATCCACAGGACTTTCCACCCACGGGCTTGTGATCTTCTTGCATTCAGTGTCATTGCATGTGCTGTGTGAGTTTGAAGAGGAATCCATGGGCTCATATCAGACTTATGGTCTAATGATGCATTTATGAGCTTGATCTGGACTGAGCGGGGATGTTTTATTGATGCATAATAACTGCTTGATAGAAAGTTCTTTTTCTAGTCTACCCAAACTGCTCTAACACACCACCATCCTGCCTTCCACAAAGCATTCTGCCTGCACTTCGAGACAGATTTGCTCTGTTTTCCACCACCACCATTCCAAAGCAGCAACGATTGTCTCCCTTACCAACTGAAGGTTCTGACAACTTTGTCTCTGGACCACCCTGCATCTGGCTCTGAGGTAACCTCAGGGGTCCACAATAATGGGCATAGTTACCAAGCCACCCTCCTTCCTGCAGGGTGCCTGAAGCTCTGCAGTCACAGAGTCTGTGACTAATGGGGGAGGGGTGGTAAGGCATGCCTTAGGACTCTGAACTATTCATGCATTCTCTCTCTCTCTCTCTCTCTGCCAGTGAGATTATATTTTTCATGAAGGAAGGGAAGGGAACTGCGGGGGGTGGGGGGGAACTCATCTCAAACTGGCCTCACAGGAATGTCTTAAGCTCAGTATATTCAGAAAAGAATAATTCTTTCAACACAAAGATGGTCTTTTCCCTCTGGATTGGGGACGTAGTTGCTGTAGCTTCTGGAACAACTTCCCGTGGAAGTCCAGCATCAAACGACACCTCTGGAAGAGACACAGAAGCTACCTCTCTTGTCGAGTTGCAGCTGGGACTCTCAAAGCAGGACTCTGGCTTCAGAGGAGGAGACTGACTGGCAGGCAGGACCTGGCTGTGACTCCTCTGCTTGGCCCCAGCAGAAGGAGACTCACAGGCTTCCACGTGAGAAGGAAATCCCTATGATGACCGGGAGCTCAGTGAAGAATCTACGTGGTCCCCTTCTTCACTAAAGTTCTAGCAGAACTCTGAACTCTGAACTCCCACCTTGTATCTTCTTAATCGATCCAGATAGAAAATGTCACTGACCACACGGAGGTTTGATGCTAGGAGACCAGGTGGGCTCTCCGCACTACAACTATGCACTGGTTAAAGGGGCAGTAGTCAGGAGTCACAAAGACATAAGAGAATCAGGCTTAGAGTAAAGTTATATGCCATGAGCTAAATCTGCACAGGAGGCTATGGGTCCATAGCCCTGGGGAAAGTCACTGGGTGATACAAACTCTTAACACAATCAGCTGCTAACTGAAAGGGAGGAGGTTCAAGTCGACTCAATCACATGTGTTTTGCAAGAGTGGCTGGGAGAGCTACTGAAAACAAAAGCACAAGGGCAGCTTGTGGAGCACAGTTCTCGTCTGACACACATGGAGTTGCATGGGTCAGAAGCAGCTAGTGGTGGATGGTGGCATCTGAGGGAAGGCTTGAGCATGAGAAGGGATAGAAACCATCGATGTCAAGAGCATCCTGGGAATTTGAAGCCGTCTGAGCAAAGACCTAGAGAGCCAAGAGAATGTAATTTTTCAGGTGGCAAACTGTACCACTAGGTCCAGAGTGGCTACAGTAAGGGGTTTGTGTGGCTGGTGTCAAGGGCTAGTGTCAAGGTTGAAGAGAGGTCTTGAGCACCCAGAGAAGGATGATGGTCCTTTTGACTAGGCCCAGGAAAATCATGTCTTGGGTCTTTAAGGCTGGTCTTAAAACCAGCAGTCATCTATGTGAGGTGTCACTTCAGTCCCCAAAGGAGAAGCATACCAGCCTGTGTGATTCAAGGATTTTAAGTAGTAAAATCCAAGACCAGAGGAGGGAATGGTATGGTGTTTAAAGTGTGAGCACTGTTTGCAGAAAAGCTATGACAGCAAAGGCCCAAAACCTATCTGCATGGTTCCCATAGGATTAATCTTCTTATGAATCCCCTATAACCATTGTCCAGGGATGTTGATAGCCTTGCTATCAGACACAGTGCTTGGCAAAGTGGATTAGGTTAAAGTTAGTTTGAAACTGAACATCTTCTCATTTGTTCTCCCTTGGGATCCAGTTTAAATTTATTCTAGTTTTTAGTATTTGCCACTTACTTTTCGATTGAGGTTTTTGTCCGTTTTATTTTGTATTGATATCGTTGTTCGTTTTTGATTTTGGTTTCTGTTGTGGGTATGTTTTTTTCTGGATGTGAAATCAAGGATAGCTACATCTATAGAGATAGAAGCTGGATTAATAGTTTCGTAGGGTTATAGCAAGGGTGGTTGGGGAGAAGAAGAAATGTTCTCAAATTGATTGGGGTGATGACTGCATATCTTTCACGTGACTAAACCATTGATTGTATGGCATGAGAATTACATGTTAATAAAACAGTTAATAATAATATTTTTAAAGATTATGTCCAGGAGCCAGGCTGCTCTAGCAGACACAAGCTGCCCGTCCCTAAGCTATGAAGTCAAGAAACTGGAGCTTGTGCTAAGCTGATAGTTCTGAGACAATGGGTCAAGACCCAGTGCCATGGAGTCAGTACTGACTCACAGTGATCCTCTAGGACAGGGAGGACTGCGCCGGTGGAGTTCCAAGGTTGCTAATGCTTAGGGATGCAGACGGCTACATCTTTATCCCATGGAGCGGGTGGTGGATTCGAACCGTCGACCCTTTGGTGAGCATCAGAGTGCCTACCCACTCACTGCACCACCAGGGCTGCTCTGAAATGATACATCCACCCATGGGAAGCATTCCAACCCAACTCCTTAGATGAGCTGACAGTTTTCAACAGCGGTCACCTCTTGGGCAGGTGGGCCTTTACATCTCACATGGTCTCATCCCAGGGAAGAGATTCCACCTAGGTGTTGACAAACATCCCTTGTGTCTATACCCTTGGGTTGAGGGAAGAAAGGAGTTGGAGCAGAAACAGTCAGACTTCCCTTGGATACCGTGTCCCCTTTCCTAATTAACAAGACCCCACATGTCTAAACATCTGCCAACTCCAAAAACCTTCCCAGCGGCGAGCTTGGATCATGGTGACACACACACACACACACACACACACACTATCTGTCTGTCATGAGCATTTTCCAGAGCCACAGTTCAGGTGTTGTTGCATCTACTCTGCTCAAGTCTGCTCAATAATCTGGGGAAGGGTGGTGAGGGACTCCAGAGGTACATATGGTGGGCACTCCATGGAACCCGGGAAGAGCCTGATACAATCATCGTGGACATGAAGGGGTGGCCAGGACATTGAAGTCACCAGGCTGCAAAATGGGTGGCTTCTCAGTAGACAATGTCTCACAGTGCCAGACGCTGAGCTTTCAGGTCAACCAGCTCACTAGGCTACCCACCCAATGAAAACTGTAGGGACACATCTTTTCTTGCCTCTCCTGGCTTCTGGAAGCCCAGGTATTTCTTGGCTTGCGGCTGAAACATACTTCTGAGATCACAAGATTGTCTTCTCTGTCTCTGTTGGCCCCTCTCCCTCTTCTAGAGATCATTGCTGCAATTGGATTAGGGCCCACCCTACTGCACAAGGAATCCCCAGGCAGGGTTATCAGTGCACGCTCCTGCCTGCTGAGAGACTGGAGATTTCAGTCAACCTAGAGATTCCTGGAAGAAAGGGATGGCAAGCTACTTCTGAAAAATGACCAATGAAAGCTCTGTGGGGCTACCTGGAGGTGGAAAGAGCTGGAAATCAACTACTTTGGGTCAACTTCATTATGATCCCAGGTTTGTGCGTAACATGTTTGAGGACCCTGCTTCTGAACAGAGCCACCTTCACTGAACACCTAGGGGAGACTGTGACTTTGACATCTATTTCTGAAGGGTGGCGAATCCCTCCAGACTCATTCCCAAAGTGGGAACACCTATCACATCCATCAGCCATAGGAAGGGAGGAACCTGTGTGTGTTCGTGCTTATGAATTACGTGGTCAAGTTTTCTGTTGGGTAACAAAGTGTGAACGTTTGGCACTTTGGCTCTCTTTTCTTTTCTTTTTTTGGGGTCTGTTCTCACAAAAAGCACTGGCGGTGGGGGTGGGGGGGGATGTGGTTCATTTGGTGAGCTCATCCCACAGTCTCTGCCATGCCTATAAATCATCATCACTGTTTCCTGCGGAGAGTGACAATGAGCATCTGACATTGTTACAGGTGAATCCTGAAGGTCTCTTTCCAGCTTCCGCGGGGGCCCCACTGGGTCGGATCAGGGCACCCTGACCTGCACCCGAAACTCCGGCACCACACATGATGGTTCCGTGTAGTTCTGTCTCAGGAGAAGCATCCACCCAAGCGCAATGATGTTTGCACGTTACAGAGAAACATGGCAGGGCCACGCGGGCACCAAACAAAAACAAAATCCCCACTGAACACCGCCCCAGAGTGAATTCCAGTGGTGGGGATGTCTTTGAACCACAACTGTTTTCCTTTCTACAGTCATTAGTGCTAATTACTACGAACCACCCTGGTGACAACTGCTGGCAGTCACTTAGCTGTTAATTGGCTTCAATTTCCCACTCTGAGTCTGTGGTCACAGGTATATATTTGCTTGGAGCGTGAGGGAAAGGAAGAAGCCTCACACTATCCCTAAAGGAAGAAACCACCTGTTTGAAATGCCTGGTCTGATCCCATGGAGGTCTCAAATGACCCCAGCACTCCCCTCACCTGGAGAGCCTTTGACAGCCCAGATAGCTGGGCCCTGGCCCCAGAGATTCAGATTCAGGAGGTCTTGGTGGAGCCCAAGAATGTGAAATTTGAACCAGTTGCCAAATGCCCTTGCTGGTGGTGGTGGTTCTAGGACCTTCTGTGGAGACCACTGGCCTTCCCCATTCTCCGATCAACTCATCCCTGCAAGTTCTGCCCCCTCAGCTCCTCCGCTTTTCCATCTGCAAAATGGAGGCCATGTTGTCAAGGGTGTGTGCCTTAAAAGCACACAACTGTTGCAAGCGTGAAGAGAGCCATGGACAACAACGGAGAGACACCAGCTCTAGAAAGAATTTTCTGGAACAGAATGCTGCTGCCACCCACCTCCCTAATAGGGCATTTTATAAACTGACAACTTGGCAGTTGGGGTAGGGAAAGCCTTTTGGGTTCATGAGGCCTCATCTCAACCTTGCTTTGCAGCTATGCATCAGCCCAAAGGACCTAGATGATGTGTGGATATCATAATAGAGTCAAGTAAACATTCCAGCCCCCACCCTGCTGGTTGGAGCGGATGTCTGAAGAGTGAGCTCAGTATTCTATGCCGCAAACCACCTCTCCTGCTGGGAGTTAAGGATTTAAACATGACAATAAGGGTTGCTCCTGATGACACCCCAACCAGAAGCAAACAGTAGGAAGACCTGAGTCCTGAACCCCGCATCCACCTGGTGAGATGATCGTGGACAACGTCTGCCAGGCCCCGAGTCTCCTCTGGGCACTTTCTATAGATTTACTCATTTCATCCTCACCCCAGCCTTCTGAGGCTGGCAATGTTCCCATGAGTAGAACACCTCCTCTTTCTCCCGTAGAATATCTGGTGAGTTCAACCTGCTGACCTTACAATTAGCAGCCAGATGCACCATCCACTGGTAGTCTTACCTATACTTAAAACAAACAAAACTCACTTCTATCAATTGATGCCGATTCATAGCAACAGTACACTTTAGTAGAGAGGAAGACCAGAAAGTCCAGAGAAATGGACTTAGCTTCCTTTGCCAATGTCTGTGCCCCATCACCCTGGGCTGTCTGACATGAGTGAGGTGGACAGACACACAGACAAGCGATCCCGGCTCAAGGTGGTGGGTGCCGTGCCTAGAATGTCTAGCTGTTCACCACAAACAAGGCTGGGTTTCTTCCTGAGCCACTGACAGGCAAGTAAATGACAAACGAGACCCATCTGGGGCAGCCAGACTTTGCTCCCATTTGGGCAGATGTTTCACATGTGGCAGCTGCATGTGGGCATCTTCACATGCCGTGCTCCGCGCTGCTTCTGCATGACGCCGCCAGAGTCGCACACACAGAGGTGTGCCCTGCTTTTGGACTAGCTTATGTCTGGAAGCTTTGTGCCTACAGTGACATGCAGCCTCTGACACAGGAAGAATATCCTCACGCTTAAAGCTATTTCTCCCAGGTGACCCACGGGACTACTACATATAGCTCCACAAGTGTTGAGTCCGTACTATACACCACTGAGCCTGCCTGGCTCTGTGTTGACTAGAGAAACAAATCCAGGGACATTCATATGTGTATAAAAGAGAACTTTCCTCAAAGAGCAATTGTACATTGAGAATACATCTCAGCCCATCCAGATCAAATCCCTCAGTCCAACATAGTCCATATTCTGATACTAGTCTGTAAATTCTGCTTCAGACTTGTGCACCCCATGCAATGATGCCGAATGGAGGAAGATCACAGGCTAGTGGAGTCATTGGTGGCAGAAGCACCTGGCTCTGCAGACGACCTCCACTTGGCACCTTCAGCTCTTTCAGTGTGTCTTTTCAACCCAGCTCCATGTGGTTTGTCAACAGAAAGGTGAAAGCAGAAAGAGTGTGTGGCCCACCTCTGGGAAGAAAGAGAGGGAGTTCCCAGAAACCTCATGAGAAGGCCACGCCCGTAAGGAGGTATCATCAGGCTGTGACCTGGTTGACAGGCTAGACTCCACCCCTAGACTTATCAAGTTGACATGAAATAATGCAACTTCTGTAAGTACCTTAGTGAGACTTTCACAAACTCATAAACAGCCTAAACAATAGTCCTTTAAAATAGAATGAGGCCTAGACCCTGGATGCAACACTTGTTGGACACAAAAAGGGCTGCTTCTTCACTTGGCGTCAGTGATGTAGGGCAAAACTCAAAAGGCAGTCAGGCAGGCATCGAAGTGTGGACAGCATGCAGGTGACTGTCCGTATACAAATGCATGAAAAGAAAATGGAGTTGGAGGCTGTAGCAGTTACACAACCTCCTGTCAACTTGTGAAGGGGGTGGAGCCTACTCTGGCAATCAGGTTATAACAAATGAGGCCTCTGCATGGTCTTCTCCTGAAGATTCTGGGAACTTCTATCTTCCTCCCTGAGGCTGGGACACACACTTTCTGCTACACCTTGCTGTTGACAAGTCACATGGAGCTACAGTGATGGAACCAGAGCCCTGGATCTGGAGGAGCCATGTGGAGACACACATCAGCACCGAGATGCTTCCACTGCCACTGGATCCACAAGACTTTCCACCCTCTGGCTTGTGGTCTTCCTGCATTCGGTGTCATTGAATAGCTGCGTGAGTCTAAAAAGGAATTTATTGACTAGGACTGACATAGGGCTAATATCAGATTTACGAACTTGATCTAGACTGGGGATGTTTTCTTAGTTTACAATTGCTCATTGATACAAAGTTTCCTCTTACATACCTATGAGTATCTCTGTATTTGTTTTTCTAGTCAACTGGGACTAACCCAAAAGTTCTCAGTCAAACAGGGGCCATCTCTAGGTAAGAGGAAGCTATGTGATCACTTGCCTTTTCCTCTTCAGCTTCTCTGGACTCCAACCTGTTCGGGATACCCATGCTCACTCTCAGATAGCTTGCACATCATTCTAGTTTTAAGGACCGAGCCAGAGGTGCTCCATCAACTGAATCAAAGTGTATTTGCAGAAAGAGGTACCCTGGCACTCCAGGAGCCCAGAACATGTGGACAGTGCATCCCCAGGGACTTTGCTAGTGTAGCGAACTCCACGATGTGACACATCACATCACGTCAGGATGTGCACGTCAGGAGTCCCTGTAGGAGAAGCACTGCTCTGCAGAGGGCAAGTCCTGGGATGGCCAGGAGAAAGGAAACAAAAAAGATTTGCAACCATTGCAGCTGGTTAGGAAGATGGATGAAAGGAGAAACCACTTTGCCTAGCAGTCAATCATCAATAATTTAAGGGTAATCAAGACTAATTTCAAGGTACATGACCAAGTGATCCTGGTCTACATTTTAAGCGTTGGATTCTCTGTGCTTTCTGTGAGCAAAGTCTTGTGAAATCAGAGCATTGCATGTGCTGCGTGAGTCTGAAAAGGCATTCATGGGCTAGTTTCAGATTTATGGGATACTATCAAACTTATGGACTTGATCTGGACTGGGCTGGAATGTTTTATTGATGCATAATTACTGTTTGATATAAAGTTCTCTCTTACACATAAACTGTATATACTTGAGTATAAGCCAAGGCACCTAACTTTACCACAAAAACTGCATTAAAAATTGTGCTGGAAAACAAGAGTATATATAGCATGTGGGTCAATGATTTGATTCTTTAGTCAACCTGGACTAACACATTATGGTTCCTGCCTTAGCCCAGCAGCTGGTGTCCCCAGGGTCCTGAATCTGACAGCTGGCACCCAGAGGGGCAGAGCCCTGCAGGAAGCAGTCTGTCTGCTGCTTAAGCTGAGGGGGGAAATCAGTGGATTCTGGAAACCCACAGGGACAGTTCTACCCTGTCCTATCAGGTTGCTGAGAGACCCAGGGTGGTACAATGATTAAAGTGCTTGACGGTTCACTGAACTGAAAATGGCTGTTGAGTCCACAGAGAGACACCCTAGCAGAAAGGTCTGGTGAAATGCTCTGGAAAGACGTTAGGGCTGCAAGGTTGCTAGTTCAAAACCACCAGCCTTCTGTGCCGGTCTTGTCCCCTGAGCTTGCACTTGCCCTCCCCAGTTGGCAAATCGATGTGCCCCATTCTACTCTGTGCACAAGGGATTCTTAGGAGTCAAAAGCTGACTTGGCAACCAGCTTGTTTCTTCTTCCTTTGGGTAGTCTAATAAGCTATACATGGAGCCCTAGTGGTGCACTAGGCTAGGCATTGAGGTGTTCACCAGAAGGTCAGTGGTTCGGACCCACCAGTTGCTTCTTGAAAGAAAGACAAGGCTCTCTGCCCCTGCAAGGTTCCATTCTACTCCTTCTACATTATCAGCTGCTAATAAGCTTTGGAGAGCAACACGCTTTCCCTGATCATGCATCCTCAGACAAGCAAAGAATCTGATCTTTTCACACCAAGCCCCCTGCTCTTATTCAGTCAAGAGTCAAGAGCCCACTGCCTCTCCTTATCTGGTCCCCTCAGCCTGCACTTGCCTTCCCCAGTTGAACAAGTCTTCATCTATAGTCCTGCCTGAGCACCAACTAGTGGCACTTTGCTAGCCTGGAGAACACAGCAGTGAGACAGATAACTACATCTCAAGTACCTGTGAGGTCTTTGTGGAGCAGGGAAACAGGCCCCAAGGGGGAGTGGAGGTAAGGTGTTGCAGGGAGCAGGGTCAGGGAAGATCTCTTGGCCAAGCTGACATTGAAGCAGAAACTCAAAGGAAGGGAAGGAGTGTAGGGGCCTGAACAGGAGCCCTGGTGGTGGACTTACATCCTGGATTACAGTCTACACAGTCATTAGTTCAAAACCACCAGCTGCTTGATGACAGACTGGGCTTTCTATTCCCATAAAGAATTAGTCTTGGGGGCTGAGCACCGGTGGCATAGTGGTTGTGTGCGGGACAGTGGCCCATTGGGTTGGCGATTCAAATCCAGAAGCAGCTCTCCAGGAGCAGGGCTCCTATTCCCACTAGAGCGCAGTGATGCCCCCCCCCCAAAAAAAAAAAAAAGAATGACAGTCTTGGAAACCCACAGGGTAGTTCAACCCTGTCCTATCAAGTTACTAAAAGTTGGCCTCCACTCCATGAGAGTGAGTGAATTTGTGGGGCATTGATAGAAATATTAACTGTCCCATGAGCTTCTGGAAGAAGGAGTAACTCTGTCTTGGAAGAAGGCCAGAAAGAATGCTCCCCGGAAGCAATAAAGGTGAACTGTTGCTTCACATATGCCAGGAGGAGGGGGCATTCCTTGGAACAGGGCATCATACTTAATAGAGCAGAAGTTAGGTGAACGAGAGGAAGCGCCCCCCCCCCCCCCCCCCATCCCTCAGGGGACGGGCTGGCACAGTGGCTGCAACAACAATGGCTGTCAGCACAATGGTGATTTCGGAGGATGGCACAGGTCCGGGCAGTGCCTGGTTCTGTTGTAAACTGCGTCATTATCATTGGACCTAACTTGGTGGCAAGGTGACTTAGGGACTGGGACTTACGGGTGAGGACTAGTAAGAGTAAAGACTTGCGGCAGAGTGAGCCTGGCCTGATGAGACCCAGCAAGTTGGCTGTTGCTGGAGAACAGTGACCACAGGGAGAAGTCACTCACTGCCCCCCAGGACCTCAGACCGCCAGACTTGGTTTAATCTTCCGCTGTCACTATATTGAAATCCATAATCATGTCTTTGTTCTTAAGAGGCCCTGCATCCTATTCCACCATGGGCCCCAGCAATTATGCAGCTAGACTCTATGCCCTCGCTATCATTATGCCCACACGATGGCGCTCACCATGGACTGCCAATGTAACCAATAAACGTGTCTTGGGAGAAGTATAGCCAGAGGCTCCTTAGAGGCAAAGATTGTATGGCTTTGTCGTATATATCTTGGACATGTGATCAGAAGACACCAATGCCTGGCCATCATGCTAGGCACAGTAGAGGGGAGAGACTTCAATGGATGGACACGGTGGTTGCACCTCTGGACTCAAATGCAGGAACCATTATGAGGATGGTGCAAGAGGCAGGGCTTCATTCTCATGTGCAGAGGGTCACTGAGAGTTGGTAGACTCAATGGCACCTGCCCAGGACTTCCCATGTCACACACATGTCCACGACTACCCTCAGGAATAGCACCTGTATAAGTGGAGGCAAGGTCCCCGATTCTCTCCTACCTCTACAACCTGCTCCTTGTTTACTCAGGCGATGGCAAGAAGCCCACAGAAGTAACCAAAGGGTTGACATTATTGTCT
>PVJH01015144.1:12927-54685 GCA_004026705.1 Nesogale talazaci
CAGGACTTCCCATGTCACACACATGTCCACGACTACCCTCAGGAATAGCACCTGTATAAGTGGAGGCAAGGTCCCCGATTCTCTCCTACCTCTACAACCTGCTCCTTGTTTACTCAGGCAATGGCAAGAAGCCCACAGAAGTAGCCAAAGGGTTGACATTATTGTCTTTTAAATACTTACTGGAGCTTCAGAACAGAAACAAACACTCTTATGATGGCATTCAGGTCCCCCGAATGCCACCGATTCTTCCCAGTCAACATTGCTATCAGGCACGAGGTGTATGAATACTTCAGAGGAGCTGATGGGAAGCACCATCTTCAGAAGGCGCCATGGGGCTCTTGAGCTGCAAATTGTTCTGAACTGTCAGTGAATACACATGCGGGGGGTGGGTGGGGGGCTGGTGGTGTAATGGTACAGCCCTTGACTTCTAGTGGAAAGATCGAGGTTCAAACCTCCTGGTGGCTGAATAGGATGGAAGCTCTGTGGATTGACTTCTTCAGATTAAAAGCAGACCACCGAGTGGCCACCCCACAGGACAGAGGACGGCCTCCAAGGGCTTTCCAGGCTGTCCCCTGCACTGCTGTAGGCTGCCGCAGCTCTCCAGGGGGAGTAACTGCGACCTGAGGTGCCACCAGGTTCCCTGCCCAGCCCGTTGCTGTATGCCAGTGTCACTTTTTATCTTGTTTCATAAAAGTGAAAACTGTCTCGGGATATCTCGAGCACAAATGCTGGTCTTTTGTGAATGAGACACTTCCAAAAACAGGGGGCAGTCCTTGTAACTGGTTCTCTGACAAGACTGGTGGGAAGGCACAGGTACTCCAGTGAGGGGCTCACCCCAAAGGAGACAAGGAGGGGGTGGTGGGGAAGAGAGGCTCCTGGAGGGGAACTACCAAGGCTGGGCTTCTGCGACTTCCTCTCTGTTGCAGAGAAGTAAATCGACTTGACAAGGAGGGGGCACCATCACCTCTCATACTTGGAGGCGGTAGCCCAGAGATGACAAACCACTGCCGGGCAGCCCCTGGACTACCCAGCGAAGCTCCCGGGTCAACTCTAGGCCCCCACCTCCTATCCCTAAGAATATCACACCCTATGTTTATGAAAAAACCAGTGACTTCTGCCTCCCACGTGCTCATCTAAACTGCATCCTCACACACCTGTTGGCACAGTGGTGGCACCCTGGGCTGCTAACCCACAGGTGGGACTTTCGAATCTACCGGAGACTATGGGAGAGAGATGAGGCTGTCTGCTCCTGTGAAGAGTTACAGCCTTGGAAGCCCGCTGGGGGCAGCTCTGCTCTGCCCTGCCACCGAGATGCTGGAGATTGGAATGAGCTGAGGACTCAAGGTGGAGCTACCAAAGTAATAGCCTTTCCCTGGACCCACCGGTTGCCAAGGTTACTGGGCACTCACCTGGGCCATCGCACTCACTGCCAGCGAGTCTATTAGACTCTTAGGGAGCCTACGAGAGGGATAGAACGGCCCTGTGGGTTTCTGACACTGGAAATTTTGACAGAAGCAAGACAGCCTCATCTTTCTCTTGCAGTCTCTCTGGCAGATTCGAAAGATCCCCCTGTGGGTTAGCAGCCGTGGGCTTAACCAGTGGCTGGTTTTGAACTGCTGACGTTGGTGTTAGTAGCAGCATGTTTATGCCACCGTGCCAGGCCTCCTGGGTTAAAGTGTAGGTATCTGCCAGGGCAGCCCCTGGCCCCTTTGAGCAACACTGATTCAATCAAAGGAGAATGTTAGTGTTTCTGAAGGGAAGGCTGGAGAGAGAAACAAAAACCACGACACCGTGGAGAAGAATTCAGTCTCCCGGATGCAGACCCACATGGGATGTCACCAGCTGACTTCTGTCCTGGCCCTGTGTGTGAAAGAGCAGTACGTGTCCTGTTCTGAAAGGGGATTTAAGTCTTTTGGATACTCCGCTTGAGTAGCATTTTCTTTGCCTTGGGGTTAAAAGTTTTGCTCCTCGCCAGCTTCCTCTTGCAGAGAGGCTAAGAAGCCCTTTGTCCATTTAGGCCCGGGGTTCTGACACGGCTGTGTGCCTCTGACGCGCCCAGGGAGCTGTTGGAAGCGGAGCCCCTGGAGTCTACAATGCGCTTTGGCAGCATGCGGACTCCTGTCTTCCTAATGGGCACAGACGGTGATTGTGCGTGATTGCACCTCAAGAAGAAGCGGGCCTGCTGACCCACGGGCCACCGCACAGCCCCCCCCCCCACCCCCACGAGCCCCCAGTGACCCACCTGGGCACGGATCTGAACCAAGGCCAGTTTCCGGGTGCGCTGGGACCTATCTCATTAGAACTCTAATGTGAGTGGGCTCCGCCTGACTCCCCCGAGTTCTCGCTGTCTGCCTTAGGTTCCGTGGTGCTCTGTGAAGCGTGGCTTGGCAAAAAAATCTGTGGGGTGTTTAGAAGACGTCCTTGTGGCTGGTTCAGGGTCATCGACTACTCCCTGATTTGTGAAGACAGATGAGTCACTGAACCAAGCGCCCCCCTCACCTGGAGCATGTTCTTCTGAACAACTTGTTATCTGGCGTCCTGGGGCCAGTTCCAACCCACAGCGACCCTGTATACAATGGCAGAAAACACAATTGGTGGTGGGTCAGTCTCACAGTCATTGTGAGACTGGAGCCCATGGTTGAAACCACTGAGTCTTTTCCATCTTGTTGAAGGACTTCTTTTTTTTCACTCACCCACCTTCTCCTTGACCCAGCCTGGTACCCTTTCTTCAGGGTTCTGGTCCCTCCTGGTAACATGTCTCAGAGACGTGGAGTGGAGTTTAATCCATGCTGGCAGGGAAAATTCTGGTTGTTCTTCCTCCGAGACAGCTCGGATTGTTCTTCTGGTGATCACCTAATTCTTAGCAGAGCCTGTAATCAGGATCTACTTGCTCTCCTGTAATCCTGCTTATGTGCATCCACCTCCACCTGGGGAGCCAAGGGTTATGATGAACTCGGCTGCCAAATGAAGGTCTGGAAGGTTGAATCTACACAGAGGCACTCAGAAGAAAGGCCTGGAGATCAACTGCTGAAAAACCAACCACTGACCACCCCAGGAAGCACCTATACTGGTCCTCTTTGCATTTCCATGACAAAAGTTACCATCTCAAAGAAATTCTCTTATTTAACCAACTGATTAAGATTCCCCAAGATTGGGAGTCATCTCTAATGCTGTGCATTCATAGCTTACCTCATCTCTGGATTTAAAAGGACACTTCCAGAGTTAAGATTTTTTTCTTTCTTTCCTTTGTCTTTCCTCCAGAGAAACGTGTCTGATGGAGAAGGAAAGGCTTAGAGAAAGGAGCATGGGTCCACCAGACAAAATAGGGATTCCCTGGGTGAAATTGACTCAAAGGTGTCTGGATTCTTGGATTTTCCCCTCACTGAGGACAAATTTGAGAACAGAACCTCCTTCGACTTTCCATCCCTGGTGCCTGGCACAGCGGAGGTTCAGGGCGCATGCCACGACACTGCCTTCCTGGCTGAAGGACATCTACCCGCCCTGGAATAATGCTGTTCCTTTGTGAGTCATGATGGGATGATGGAGTGGGCATGGCGGCATCAGTCGTGTTCTGGACAAGCGACCTGTTCTACCAATCAGTTTTTGCTGGGAAACAAATCACCCAGTCAGGTCATGAGGCCTGTGCTGGTCTTGTACTTTGGGCCAGGTGGGGGTCAGTCTCTTTGGGGGGTCTGCCGATGGCTCTGAAAACAGCGGGTCAGCTGGCTGGGGTTGGCTACCTGACTGTGGCCTCCCCAAGCACCAGAGAGCAGCTCTGATACAGGCTGGAGTCCTCTGGCCACCTGTGTCGCCCATCGGCCAGCAGGGCAGAGTCTGGGCTTGCTCACACCCTGGCGGAGGGGTTCCGGGAGCCGCAGTTTCCCCTGATAGTGAAATCTTCCATAACGAGAATCCAACGCCAAACTGAGCCCAGCACCAATTAGTTACCAATACAGCATTGGATTATGGGTGTCCTACTCCGTATAATTTGGCATTGACTGGGTGCCTGTTGTTATTTTTGGATTCCAGTAACCCCCACTGAGCTCCAGCTACCACGCATGGACTCATCACCACCACCCCCTTCAACATCACACCGACCACGGTTTTATCCAAATGACACCTCCCTCTACATATGTTTGCCCACCACCTCCTCCCACCTGGAGGCGTTTCTGTAAATGCACTGTGCTGATTTTAAAACACGAAAACAAAAAAGCCATTCCAGCCCTGAGAAACCCCTGAAGAAGTCCTACTCTGCATCCACGGGCCCCTAGCAGTCAGGATTGACTAGAGCCACAGCAACGTCCTCTCGCCATTGGTCCAGCATCTGAAGGGGCCCCCACAGACGGGCCAAGAACTTCAAATCAGGTGCAACATGGGGGACTTTCAGCAGGGAACATTGCCAGCATGGTTCTGGGCCCCCTGGCAGCAACTCATCCATCGTCCCCCTAACCTGGGGGTTCTCCTATCCCCTCCAATCCACCGGTTTCCCTCCTTCCATCCATTCTTGTCATGTCTCCTTTCAATAGGAGTGGGAGGGCCTGAAGAAAACCCTCACACACACACACACACACACACACACACACACACACACCACTACACCACCCCACCCCACCCTAGTCAAGAACAAGGAGTTAGTAGTCATGAAACCAGGTAAAGGAGCTGGGTTCCCATGATATGAGGTAAGCATGTTCACACGGAGATGCTCGAGCAGGTGTTGGTTTAGTCCACAGACCTGGTCTATGAGGCTCGTAGCCTTAATCTTTTGTGTGGGATCTTTTTGCCACCATGTGGAAGTATCAAAGACATGGAGCTCAAATCTCTGTTACGTGCCGGAGGAGGAGGCAGCAGCAGAGGGGAAGGAAGTTATACCTGACCTCCGGTCTGCAGTGGGTCTCATTACATGCTCTGTCACCAAGCATAAGGGGGACCTGTTGACTTTCTGGCAATCATGTGCTCAGCCCCAGCCCCATCCGGATGGATAAGCAGAGGAAACAGTTCCCCAACGAGAGGGCTTCCAGTGCAAATGCCACTGTCACCCTTCAGCAGCTTCTCTATGCACAGCACCATCTATTTCTTAACCCTGGCTCAGATGGCAGACAGGGAACGTAGAAGCAAGGAGGCTTAGCTTGGGATGCAGAGGTGGTGTGAGAATCCGGTGACTCCACGGATCTCAGTCCACACAGACTCGGCAAACAAGCCCTGATGGAGCAGAGGTTATGTGCTGGGTTGCAATCCCCAGGGTTGGCAGTTCTAAACAACCATCAGTTCCCTGGGAGAAAGACGAGGCCATCCACGCTTGTAAACGTAACTGTCTCGGAAACCCCTGGGGATTGTAGGAGTCAGCTGTCTCAGTTTCTGTCCATAGCAATTGCCCAAGACAGAAAAGTTCTCTGTCTCCAAGAACTTCTGAAGAAAGTCGAAAATGAGTGAGTGAGTGAATGAGTGAGTGAGTGAGTGAATGAGTGCATGAGTGAGTGAGTGAGCGCATGAGTCAGCAGGCGATGGCTGGGCTGTGGGCACAGAGCAGGGCCAACATCAAAGGAATCCAATTCTTCATCGGGCAGTGATTCTGAGAGCGAAGTTGGCAGAAATCAGGAAAAGGCAAATTGCTCCAGAAAAAAAATCCCCCAAACCCCTAGAAAGAAGCAAAAGACATGTGTACAGCCCTGCCATCCCCCAAACAGAGCAGGGACAGCAACAATGACGTGGGTCAGGTTGGGAAAATGAGGTAAGCCGGTGTTTGGGACCTCAAAGGAAAGCCCTGGTGGGTGCGAGGGTATGTCGGATGGTTCACGTGAAAGGAAACAAGGAAGGCAGGGATTGCTTTCATCCGGCGCGGTGGAGTCCACCAAAGGATGCTGCCCACAGCAGCCTTTCTGACGCTGTCGATGCAGGAGGAAGAAACGGCCAGAGGCAGAGTGAACCCAGGTGGTCCCAGTCTTTCTACCCTGGCTTTTTACATTGGCTTTTTACTTCCAACTCTTGTTTTTCAAGCTACAGTGTATTTGGGTGACAAAGCAATAATGTGCATTATTAAACAGATTCTGAAGTGCAGCTCATTGTCAACTTTATGAAGGAGGATTGCCTGATAAATGAGCCAGGTATTACAATCTGAACTAATTACAAGGAGTCCTGGTGGCAGTGTGGTCATGCGTCGGGCCGCTAACTGCAAGATCAGTGGTTCGAGCCACCAGATGCTTCTCGGGAGAAAGTTGAGGCTTTCAACCGACCTCAAGAGTTATCGTCCCCAGGATCAGCTCTCAGGCATCAAAGGCCCAGAACACACCATCTTATAAATGTGAATGAGGAGGAGCACAGAGTGGAGACCCATCTGCAGACCATTGGGCATACCTTAGAGCAGGTCACGGGGAGGAGACGAGCCACTCAGAGTGCAGCACAGCACTGATGAAACATACAATTTTCCTCTAGTTCTTTAACGCTTTCTCCTCCCCACCCCCAAACACACACTACCATGATTCCAAGTCTACCTTACAAATCTGGAAAGACCAGAGCAGGTACACAGGCACAGATAGGAGCTGCAAACACAGAGAATCCAGGCCAGATAAACTTGTCAGCACCAATAATGAGAGTAGCAATATCAGGAGGGGGAAGGGAAGTAGGGAGCCCAAAGAGGAACCAATCACAATGACATACATATAACCACCTCCAAGGGAGACAGAAAACAGGAAAGTGGTTGAAGGGAGACATTGGCCAGTATAAGACATAAAAACAAAAATTATCAAGGGTTCATGAAGGAGGGAGGGTGGGGAAGGGAGGAAAAAAGTGATGAGCTGATACCAAGGGTTCAAGGAGAAAGAAAATGTTTTGCGAATGATAATAGTAACAAACGTACAAATGTGCTTGACACAAGGAATGCATGTAAGCATTGTGATAAGAGCTGTGTGAGCCCCCAATAAAATAAAAAAGAGTTACAGTCTCGGAAACTCACGGGGTCCTTCTACCCTGTCCTATGGGATCGCTGAGTCTGAATTGACTTCATGGCCATCAGTTGAAAATACAAACTTAAAAAAAAAAAAAAGAATGCATTGCTTACACACTATGGACATGTGGACAGATACGTACCAGGCAGGACCCTGAACAGCCTGGTGGCATGGCGGTTAGCGACTCAGGGCTGAGCCACAAGCTGGCTGCTCATGCCCTGCAGGGACGCTGCTAGAGACGGATGTGTCAGTGTGCTTTCTAAGATATGCCCACCTCAGGGACCAGTATGCCTATGGGGACCACTAAGAGCCAGAATCGGCGAGATGGCAGCAGGCCAGGGGTTGGCGGGGGAGGGGCCGGACAGGAAGGTCTATGGTAGGAAGAGGAGACCCGTACATCAGGAAGAGATAAACCCTGCTTGGGGAGGGTTGAAGCGAGTCTTCCATTAGGGAGGGGGCGGACTTGCGGGCGTTTGAAGGCATTTATCAAAAGGCTGCACCTGGAGTGTCCATCTGTTGGGGTGCCAGGGCTGAGGGTTTGGCCTGAGATGAAAGACCTGCGGTGTGCAGGCTCCAGAGTGTGCCCGTGCGGGGCTCAGAGCGCACCCCAGGAGGACCCTCGAGTCCCCACAGGGTCTTGCTCTATCAGAGAGTCTTTGATTGACTGCTCCCCTTATGTGTAGGCAACTAAACTAGAAATCCCCACTGCCACCTCTCCTGGACGTCGTTCTGTTCCTTTTGTGCACTAATTAATCAAAAACTCAATTAATCCCCCATTCAATTAAAACACACGCACCAGGCGAAGGGCTTGGAATGCAAAGATAAAGGCACCAGCTGGCTCCCGAGCAGCAACTGGCAGAGAGCGTCCTTCTCCACAGCCTGCCCGCACACCCCGGGGGGACTGAAGCCCAGTGGGCCTGGGAACAGGCATTCCCAAGGGCAGGTGGTCCTCAGGATGCAGTTTGGGAAACACAGGCTCGGTGGGGGAGACATACAGGTACAGGGGTGGCAGCATGAGGTGACAGGGATCCTCGGGTCACCCAGGAGACACCACGGGGACACAAGGAGAGCAAGGACACCTCCTTCAGAGTCCGCACGTGGCAACCAGCGGGGACGTTCTGAGAAGCTCCTTCCACCGCCCACCAGGGTGCCCTCTCCCATGCCAGGCGACCCCACGGGTGCCCACCCAGGGGTTTGTTACAGCTGATTCCTCTGGGGACTGGGTTGCCAGCCATCTCTGGGTGGACCTGGACTGCCCTCCCTCTGCTTAGCAATCCAGAGCCTCCGCCATCGGCACTGCCCCAGGGACTCCTCTCCTTTGACCCACCCCGAGCACTTGTTTTGACATCGAATTCACAAACATCACACAACTTAATAACTCTGTCACAACAAGAAACAATTTGTTTTTTCTTGGGGCAGTTCATGGTACTTTTAACAGTCTTCCCCGATATATCATTTAACTCCCTTTATTCTTCTCCAATCTTCCTGATTCGTTGTCCAGTTTTTACATGCATGTCAAAGATTAAAAATACCATGGGTTGGTCAGGAGTCCCTTCTCCCTCAAAGTCACAGTGCTGCGCGTTTTAGTGCTTTAACGAGATCTCTTACTGGCATGAAAATGAAGCTTTGAGAGGTTGAGGGTCACCGTTTTTTGTTTTTTTTTTTTGAGGGTCACCAGTTTGAGGCAGGGAGTCACACAAGCAGGGGGTGGCATCGTGGTGGTTTGTAAATCATCATCACGATCATCTTCATCATCCTGACCACTCACTGTAAGTTCTAGATGTTGGGGGGGGGGTGTCCCTGGTTTTTTTTTAGAAGTCCTATTCAGACCGTGTAGATTGCTCAAAATGTAAGAAAGCATTCCATGCTGTGATCTTTCCCCTGCATCTTTCAATCCCATTTCCCCCCAGGGACCTTTTGAAGCACCCTGGTGGTGCAGTGGTTCTGCATTGGGCTGCGGCGGAGCACAAGGTCAGCCGTTCACAACCACCAGTCACTCTGTGGGAGAAAGATGAGGCTTTTCTACTCCAGTAAACAGTTATAGTCTTGGAAACCCACCGGGACAGGAAACCCTGTCCTTCAGGGTCTCTGTGAGTTGGAATAAACTGGCAGTGAATTTTGTTTGCTGGCGTGGGTGTTTGGCTTCTCTGAGCTTGTTTACACAGCAACAGCAGTGCTTCCTTCCAGGGTGAGGGTCCAGCTGAGAGCTGCTGAACCATGTCCAGGGCTACCAGGATGGTCACCAGTTCATCAAACATACAGCACACAACAAGGCAGGTGGAGGTTTGCAAGAAGTAGAAGAAGCGACAACTGGATCTGAATGATTGACTTCAAGCTCTTAGGGGTGGGTGTGAGGGGAGAGGTGGAGGTTGAGGAAGGGCAGAGAAAAACAAAGAGTCAAAAAAACAAACACCACGGTGGAGCCAGAACAGCAAGGGTCACTTTGGAGAAGGTGACAAGATGCCTGGGTGCTGAGCACCCCGGGGTGAGAGAGGACGCAGAGATCCAGCTAGTCTGCCTGGGTTCCAGTCTTCCAGGCATGAACAGATGCTCACCTTGTGAGCAGAGACAATCTTTTCACTCTTTTCTTTTTTTCCGTACCCATAAAAAACATTGGATACTTTCGAGCCATTCTAATAGTTGTCTGATGGCTTTATTAATGCAGTCAGCTGCCGGGTGGCCCTGTCCATGCAGAAAGGATGAGTCCCCACGTGGGGCGACTCCCATCCACTGAGTTCTCTTTGGAATGCCAGCTGAAGAGTCTGTCTTCCCATATGGCCCCCTCTGTCGGTAAGCAGCCCCCTTTCCCCTGAGGCGGGGGCTGACGGGAAGCTGTATACCCCGCAGAAGCTTTGGAGCCTCTGGTTCAGGACCGAGGGACTCAGACTGGCTGTGAGTTTCCTCGGTAACAAGCAGGCTGCTACAACTTGGATGGTGCTTTGAGGACTAAGGTGCGCCTGACCCAAGGCGCGGTATTTCCTGTGGCCTCACGTGCCTGTGAAAGTTGGACAGTGAATAAGGGAGACCAAAGAAGAATCGATGCATTTGAAGAATGGTGCTGGCGAAGACTATTGAAGGTGCCACGGACTGCCAAAGGCCAAATACATCTGTCTTGGAAGAAGTACAGCCAGAGGGCTCCTTAGAGGCAAGGCGGAGAGACTTTGTTTCACGTAGTTCAGACATGTTATCGGGAAAGACCGGTCACTGGAGAAGGGTATCATGCTTGGTAAAGTAAAGGGGCAACAAAAAGAAGACCCTAAAGGCTTGAAGATAGACATATGACCATCCGTCCGGCTGAGAAGTAACATAGACCACATCGAAGAAGCATACCAGCCTGTGTGACCATGAGGTGTTGACGGGATCAGGTATCAGGCATCAAAGAACAAAAAAGTCATATTGTTGTGAATGAAGGGGATTGCTTAGTAGGGACCCAAAGCCCATCTGTCGGCAATGGGACATCCCTCTACAGAAGGGTCACAGGGAGGAGATGAGCCGGTCAGGGTGCAGTGTAGCAACAATGAAACTTACAACTTCCCTCTAGTTATTAAGATGCTTCCTTCCCCCAACTATCATGATTCCAATTCTACTTTACAAATCTGACTAGACCAGAGGTACAGATAGGTACTGGAAAAACAGAGAATCCAGGATAGATGAACCCCCTCAGGATCAGTGGTGAGAGTGGCGATGCTGGGAGGTTGGAGCGAAGGTGGGATAGAAAGGGGGAACCAATCACAAGGATCTACATAGAACCCCCTCCTTGGGGGACAGACAGCAGAAAAGTGGGTGAAGGGAGACATCCAACCGTGTAAGACATGACAAAATAATAATAGTTTATAAGTTATCAAGGGTTCATGAGGGATGAAGGGGCCAGGGGTGGAATGAGAAGCTGATACCACAGGCTCAACTGAAAAGAAAATGTTTTGAGAATGATGACAGCAACAAATGTGCTTGACACAATGGGTCAGTGTCTGGGTTGTGATAAGAGCTGTATGAGCTCTCCATACAGTGATTTTTTTTTTTTTTTAAAGAAAACCAAGACTGTCAGCATGATGGATCGACTTGGTGGCTGTAACAATAGGCTCAAATAGAGGAGCAAGGTGAGGTTGGGTTAAGACTGGGCAGTGTTTCATTGTGTTGCACAATGGGTCACTTGGAACGTATTCAACGGTATCTAACCACAAAAACAACTAAGCAGAGGAACGGGAACTCTCTGTCCCACATGTCCTCTTCAATCAATGTTAGGATGTGTGTGTGGGGGTGGTGGTGGTGGTGTTAAGTGTTGGGCTGCTGACCTCACCTTCAGCCCTTGGAGACCACTGACCACTTCAAGGCAGGAAGATGAGGCTTTCTACCCCCTTACTGACTCACAGGGCGGTTCTGGCCTATCCCATAGGGCTGCTGTGAGTTGGGATCCACTGAGTGGCCTTGAGTTGAAGGCAGTGGGAGTCACGAGGTGTTGGGCTGCTCGCTGCAGGGCGATGGTCCAAACCTAACGGCCTCCCCCTGGGAGAAAGATGGGACTGTCTGCTTCAGTAGAGACGCCCCATCCCGGAACCCCTGCAGAGAGCTGCTGGGAGGCAGAATGGACTCCAGAGCAGTCGATTCGACTTCATTATTAAAGTTCTTTTAGCTGAACCTGGGCAAGGCGAACGCTTGCTGTGCTGAAATGCTTTGTGCTGAAAGACATGGCGGCCTCCTTCTGGAAAGGCAGCCTTTGGGAGGTCCAGGGACCCAGCCTCTTGGGCACCATGTGATGCTGAGGAAGCCTTTAAGGCCCGAATTCAAACCATCCCCTGAACCAAATGGCAATTTAGCCTTCTTAGGAAAGACTGTCTGCAGGACGCAGTATCCCCATCCATAGACGCTTTCTGTGTGATCAAATGGACCACAGGAAACACTAAGAAGGTGGGGGCAGTGAGTCTGCTTGTCTCACTGGCAGCAAGTTGGTGCTGACTTACCGCAGACCTGTAACAGGGTAGACCCGCCCCTGTGGGCTCCCAAGATCGTAGCTCTTTGTCCCAAACCATTTTATTAGGAGCTAAGACGGACATCCAATTGTTCCATACCTCCTTCCCATCAAGTGGAATGGTAGAAATGCTACCACGATCGGTTTTAAAACATTTTCTTCCCTCCTTCTTGAACTCTCTGATACCATCTCCCCTTTACTGTGCCCCACGAGCCACAAGACTGTAACTCTTTACCTGCGTAGGAGGCCTTGTCTTTCACCCGCGAGTCCGTGTTAGTGACGGTGAAACCACTTAGAAAAACCTGCTGGAAAGAGGAGCAGAGCTTGGAGAATGGGATCAGGATCAGCGAACGACCCAGGGAGAATCTGAAGTAGTGTAGGTTTCCCTGGGTTTGCAAGAGAGGCTTCAAACCATTGGTGGGGAAAGTGGAAATAAGAGATCCTGGACTTCTCCCATAAACTTTTTGAAGCCTCCTCCTATCTTCACCAAGCAATGATAATTCATTAACTCTTAAGAAAGGCAGAAAACCCTCTGGGAGCCCGCTCTACCCTGACACACAGGAGGTCGGCAGGAGGTGGAGTGGTTTCCTTGGCAACGGAGGGCCAGGTATGAGGTCTTTGTAAAAGCAGAGACTGAGATGGTGCAGAAACAGCAACTGCAAGTAAGAATGGCCATTCCTAGGCCTACGGCCACCAAGACGCACGAGGAGTTTGGCAAGGCGATGGAGAGGGGGGGTGCAGAAATGGGACCCAGAACTGAGGGGAGGTGCCATGATTCCAGGAGTGGAAAGGGAATGGACTGGAAACCAGAACCCACTGCTCGATCCATGGTGGGAGCTGGGCTTGGAGGTTCTGACAACTACTACCATCAGCATAGGCTCACAGGGCAGGAGCAAGCTGTTTCTTCCACTCCAGCCTCAGTCTCCTCCTCCTGGCCCCCCCTCCCTTCCCCACCCCGGTGCCTCAGTTTTCAAGAATAACATGTGGAATCCGCTGGCAATGCTGAGCTGTAAACAGAGTTCCTGGCTGGCACCATGCAGAAGATAGAAACTTGGAGGACCTGCAGCAGGCTTTCTGATGAAAGCAGTCACAGGCACCAGAACCAGAGGCTGCTGTCGCTGGAGGCTGCAACCCTGACCTTGTGGTTTCTGAGCTCCAAGTAGGGGAAGGGGCTGTGGCATTGTGCCTTCCGGTGCATGGGCTTTTAGAGAACCTCCCCCGCCCCCATTTTCACTCATTCCCCAGTGGTGTGTGCTGTATCTATGTACAGAGCAATGTGGGCCCAGTGTCTCCCAAGAGAAACTCCCAGTATGCTTGGGGCAACATGGAGAAACATGTAGCTGATGACCTGGGCTGGCTAAAGGAAGGGCTCCGAACTCCCCATCACTTCTTAAGCAACAGCTCTCCAGAGGAGGCCACGGCACTCAGGTTCTAAATGGTGCATGGGCTTGAACGCTAACTCAAAGGCTGGAGGTTCCAATTCTCCCAGAGGCAGCTCAGAAGAAAGGCCTGGCGAGCTCCTTGCAAAACACTGAGACGGCTATGGAGCGCAGCTTGACTCTGATGTACCCAACATGCCACTGGCTCCATGCTAGATAACCGGCTCTGGTTCTTGTGACTAAGTAGCGTCCAGCCGTTTCCGATGCACTGTGACCCTGCGCGCAAAAGAAGGAAACCCTGGGCCATTCCCACAATGAACCCTTCCGAAGATGGATTCCATTGTTGCAGTCACTGTGTCAGCCCATCTCTCCAGGACCTTCCTCTTTTTCATTCCTCTTCCATGTGACCAAGCATGGTGTCCTTCTCCAGGGACGGACCTCTCTTATCAACATGTAAGTCTAAGTCTCACCCTCCTTGCCTTCTCTAAGGAGCACTCTAGCTGTACTTCCTCCAAGACACATTTCATGTGTCCTTTTCGTAGGCCACAGTCCTGTCCATTGTCTTCAGCAACTCCACTCAAACGCATCAATACAGCATCAAATGGGCTCCAGTAAAGGCTTTCTATCCAGGATGATTTACAACTCACACACATCCCAGACTGCAAGAGGGCACCTGGGAGCTCCTCTCCACACCCCCCACCCCTGCATCCCGCCTGGGCTGGCACAGTCTTGTTGCCCCGTGGAATGGCTGCTTTGCATGTTGGTCCCCAAACCCCCCACCTGACCCAAGCGTCCCGGATGCACAGCCACCCCACGTCGGCAGATGTCTCCTCTCCTGTCATTGATGTCCTTACAGATGTATGTCTTTGGCCACTTCTTTCCTGTCTGTTGGACCCTGGAAGGACACAGAGACCAGGGCTCTGTTCAAGTTGTCATGCTTTATTGGTCTCACGTAAACATCTGTAAGCAAAAGGGCACGTGGCTCCCAGGCAACACGCCTACATGCCAACTTTGTGCTCGGAGTCTCCTGGATGCCACATCTGCAAGGAGGACAATATGGCCCTCTGATTAAGGGAGAGCTGCGAGGGTCTGGGACCCCTGGACAGAGAAGACTGGGAAACGAACTCACGGGGCAGAGGAGACTGCCTGTGGACAGTCTGCAGCTGCTCTTTCCCTGAGGCCAGGGCTAGAGAGCAAGGACAGAAAAGTCCAAGAGCAGGGATTTGACCTCTCTCTGAAAACCTGTCTCTGACCTGGGTCCCATTGGTGGCTACATTGGGTGTCCCTTCCTGCATATAACACTCCTGACAGTGTCACTGCTTGCTAATTCATCAATGAACTACCGACCCCGCCATGGTGACCAGGTCAATGCACCGGAGCCATGCTTCTCAAACTTCCTCACGCCGCGACCCTTTCATACAGTTTGAGTGCTGGTGACCCCCCAACCATAAAATTATTTTCGTTACTATTTCCTGTCAGTTTGCGCCTGTGATAAATTGGATGATCCCTGTGAAAGGGTCTCTCTTGACCCACAAAGGGGGTCACATCACGACCCACAGGTTGAGAAACGCTGCACTGGAGGCGGAGCATGTAGTTTGCCTGTCGCTGGCCCCTGCCATGGTACCATTTCTGATTCCTAAACCACATCTAATGAAAACAAAGCGAAACCCCACAGCAATGGAGGAGCTTCTGATTCCCATCTCCCCCACTTAGGAAACCCCACTGCCAGCCAGTCAACTGCGACTCCGACTGACCCCAAAGGGCAGAGGAGACCTGTACCATGCACGGACAGCTCCACAGGGGCCGATCACCTGGTCTTTCTTCTGTGGAATGCGCTGCGTGTGTTTGAGCGGAGTGCCGAATGCTAGACCACCAGGGCCCCTTCACTTGCCATTGAACCGGAAGCAAAGGTGAGCGGATGAGCGTAACCACACAATAGGAAGAAGATGCAGCCCCTACCGGTCCTCTCTCTGGCGCACACTGTTTAAAATTGGTGCCGCTTTTAAACTTATTTACGGACAACTATAAGCATTTAAAATATTTCAATGGAGTAGCATGAGGAAGTATGAAGCGACTCTGTACCCTGAGGTTGGTTCTACAAAGCTGTAAACTGCCTGAGGCTGTCAAGTCAGTTTTAACCCATGGCATCTTCCCACGTGTGTCAGAGTAGATTTGGGCTGCACAGGAAGTGTGTGTGGTGTGGTGTGTGTGTGTGTGTGTGTGTTCAGTAAAAGCTTAGATAACAGATAAGGTTTGCATTTAACAATTTCTATACAACTTGCTCAATGACACAGGTTACACTCTTGTCCCCCCATCTAAACGCAAGCAGGAAAAAAAGTTAAAATAGAACAAATTAAGAAAGGGTTAAAAGGAAAAGGAAATAAGATGCTAAAATTTAAATCAACTTTATCTATATTCACTTTCTGATGGATTTAGTCCGTGGGAAGGGCTTTTCACATCCCCAGTCCATGGTCTGAAGATATGCAAAGGAATCATATTCTTCCTGGGAGTCTCTGCAAATATGCTTTGGGCCATTTACTGTCATCCATAGCCTTCTGCAAACCCCAAACCCAAACTCACAGTCACCGAGTTGATGGTGTCACATAGTGACCCTGTAGTGGAACTGAGAGTTTCTAAGACCAAGTCTTTATGGGAGTAGAAAGCCTCATCTTCATCCTGAGGAGCAGCTGGTGGCTTTAAACTCTGACCTTGCAGTCAGCAGCCCAACGTGTAAGATACACCACCTGGACTCCCTTCTGTCAACCCGGTGTTCGGAATTTAAGCTCTTTTCTGTTTGTTTGTTTTTGTTTTGCCATCTGGTTGTGGGAGTGGGAGGCCCAGCCTTGCTGCTGGACTTGAACCTCCAACCCAGTGGGCCTCAGTCCCGCGCACAACCACTACGCCACGGGGGCTCAGCCTTTAGGATTTAAGCTCTTAATGCATTTTCCTCCTCTGATCTTGAATTCTGTCATTTACAATCCTTGGATCACATAGGCTGATCTATCCCCTCACTTAGATGGCTGTTTAAGGGACATTTTTAAGGCCCCAGACACTATTCTTTCTGCTAACTGGGCAGCATCTTGTTTCCTCATCACACTTTGCTGTTGCAACCTTATCTTCAGGGATCCCTTCCTAAGTACTGATTGGGGCTGCGTCATAAGAACAGGTTGTTCGTAGGTCCCAACAACCTCTCTGTCTCAATTTGATTGAATTCCACACATGAATCTGGCCTCTGATGAATGTGCCAGGGGCTGGACTAGGCCAGTTTTAGACATGCAGACATGGCCCTTGCCATAACCCTATGATGACTCCCACATATCCTCTCCCACCCCACCCCCTGCGCCTCCTGCTTTACACACAAGGTTTCCCAATCTGAGAGAAAATGGATTCCCAAGGCCGTTGGGTAGTGTGTTTGCTTCTTATAGCTGCGATCATAGTGACCCACTGTGTTCAGTGACCCACACCAAAGCTTAAACTTTTTCATGTCACCCAAATTTCTTGATAAGCTTACAACATGGGGAAGCCCTGCCAGAAACACCGGGCATTCATATAATGCATTTGCTTTTCAATTAATTTTTGCTTTGTGCCATCCAGAAACCTTGCCTGTGGACACATTTTTTTTGTGACCCTCACTTTCAGTTACCCTATGTGCAGTCAGGTTCCAGAGTTGAAAGCAGCTTTGGTAAAGCACTCTATATTTTCTGCCTCCTCGGGAGGCTGGAAGACTGAAGTGATAATCAAGGGGTCAGAGGAGCTGCTTTTCTCTGCAGGCTTTTGGGGGAAATTTACTCCTATTTTATTCCATTTCCTGGTACCTACTACTCTATAGGTTGCTCAAACCCACCCAGTGTGCCGTGGAAGAAAGATCTGACTTTCCATAAAGTCTGTTTCCATGAAGATTATAGGCGAGAACAATCCTCCAGGCAGTTCTACCTTGTCATGCACAGGGGCACCAAGCCTTGGCATCCACTTGATGTCAACTGTGCATTGTTCAGGAGCTCTTACATTCACACCCACGTTACCTGGCACACTGCAGGCATTTAATACCTGCTTGTGAATTGCATGGAAGCTCATTGAAGAATAATACTAATAGCCTCGAAGGTGCCTGCTATGGCTTCCACTGGCGTTGGCACCACGGGATCTGCTAATGAACCTCCCGAGGTCCCGACCACATGGGAGATCTGCTTCAGGACATCTCACACTTCTCCACCCAGAGGCATGAACTCCAGAGGAACTGGATCCTCAGTTTGGGGCTTTTTGCAGCAGGAGGTTGGCTGGCCAGGAACGTGAGTGACCTTGGTCTCCTGGCACCTCAGCTGGGAGTGTAATCACCCAGTCATGTGGAACCTCTGTGCTATATTTGAAACCTTGCCCACCCAGCCTCCATTTCTGTGCTGCCACAAGATTGGCCCCAAGGCCATCTGAAGTTTGACTCATATGGGCGGCTACCCTCTTGGGCACCCAGTCTCTCCTGCCTGGTTCCCATTTCTTTGGGTCCAATTTGAAGCGTGTTCTCTGGTTAAGCAGTCAAGCTTCTGCTAAAGGGTGGCCCTCTGTGCTGTAGCATTGTGGACATAGCTTCTTCCAAGTTGTGAAGGGGGAGACCTGGACTCCCATTCTAAAGAATTGCCTAATGGCATTTTACACATACTTGAAATGAAGAATGGATACACAAATAATAATAATAATAATAATAGAACTATATAATAAGGGCAGCTGGTATGGTCTCCCTGAACAGTTAGTATCAAAAAGAGACTTGAACTGTACCTTTCCAGCCGATCCATATCCACTACCGTGTCCACAGTTGCACATGAAGTTCTAAACCAAACTCACTGCCGTCAAGTTCATTCTGAAGCCCAGCATCTCTAGAGGCCAGAGAAGACCTGCACCTGTGAGTTTCGGAGGAGTAGAAATTCTCCCCTTTCTTCAGTGGATGAACTCAGCATGGGTTCAAACTTCTGACCTTGTGGTGAGCAACCCAATGTAGAATCCACTCTGCCACCAGGCTGGTTCCTTTACACATTACATTAGTGGCTAGCAAGACAGAGATGTGTAAGACAGGACACCAGCCTGGGAAGAAAGAAAGACAAGGCCCTGACTACACGCCCAACCACAGCGCTCTGTGCCCCCACGCACTTCATCTTTCTGACACTCCATCCCATGAAGTGGAGCTTGTCCAGGAGAGAAGGAAGCAGCCACGACGAGCTCTCTGGTCTCCTTTTAGCACACAGAGTCAGAAACACAGTCCTGGCTGCGTCTCTGGCTCCTGGCAGCTTCACTGAATTTCAGAGCACGTTTACATTCAAGTTAAAAGGCACCTTAAGGAATCTTCCTGTCCAGTGTGCTTGAAATGAGGGCCAGCAACACATTAGAGGGCTGTGAAGATTATGCCGTGGGTCCTGATGAGCATCTTAAAAGAGGAAGCAATGTCCTATCCATTAGAAGAAAGAAAATGTCACTGGCTCTCGTAAGGTTAAGTATGGTGGTGTGGCAGTATTGCTTTAGCTCTGTATCTGTGCATGTTTCAATAGAATGCTATATGTGTGTGCCTATGAGCATCTATCTGTCACTTGGCCATGATGGGGGTAGTTATGTCAGTGGTATTTAAAATATCAGTGAGACGCCTCCCTTCCCCATGGTGGGCAGGTTTCAACAGAGCTTCTAGACGAGAGAGAGAGAGAGAGAGAGAGAGAGAAGAAAGGTCTGGCAATCCACTCTTTCAAATTAACCAACAGTAAGCCAGTGGAGCACGGCAGAACACAGGCTGAGCTGGTTGCTTTGGATACACCCACAGGCGCAGCCTGTCCCTGCAGGAAGACATATCATGCCTTGCCTGATGGAAGTCGAGGACCAGAGAGGGAGGAGGAGACCCTTAGTGAGAGATGCAAGCTCCAGAGCAGCACTTGATGGGCTTGAACGTGGCGCTGATCATGAACATGGAGCAGGACGGGGCAAGGCTTGGTTCTGTTGTGCAAAGGGGTGCCCTGAGTTGGAGGGCTGGGCCACCTGCTCAAGGGCAGTGCTCAATTGACACACACACACACATACACACACATATATACATACTGTTTTTTTTGTTTTTTTTTTAGGAGCCATGGCAGTACAGTAGGTTCCGCATGCGTCGGATTGCTAGTTGCAAGGTCAACAGTTGGAAACTACCAGCCACTCCTGGGGGGGTGGAATGAGGCTTTCTACTCCCGTAAAGAAGGTCGGTCTTGGAAACCCACCAGGGGCTGGAGGGTGGGTCTACTCTGTCCTGTAGAGCTGAGCTGCATTGGTGTTGACTCAATGGCTGTTAAGTGAGGGATACGTTTTTGAATTCTGGTATAAGGCGGGTTTCTTACTGTGGGACAGTCAGGCAGGCAGAAAGGACCTATGTGCCTGTGTCCTCCCTTTGAGAAGAGTAAGGTCCGGTAATGGGAGCCTGCCAGCTTTCTGATAAAAGGCCTGGCTCAAAGCGGACAGAGTCCCAGGTAATGGGCGCCTGGCTTCCACACTCCCTCCACTGGCAACCCTGTGTGCCCGAGCTCCCCAGGGGGCCACTGGGAGGGGAGCAGGCAGCCCTCAAGCACTTCTTGCTTGTTGTTATTGAAGCTGGCCTGCCAAGCTCCTTTGAAACATTCCTTTAACCAGCTTCGAATGGGTCTCCCTCGGATTGGATTGTCACAATCACGATTAGATTACCCAGAAACGAGTTAATGAAAGCCACTGACCCCTGAAGACTCACATCGCTTAGAACCGAAAACGGGTGTAGTGTCCCGTGGAGGAGCGAGAAAAGTCCTGGCTGGCAGCGGGCCCACCCTGACCTCAGCGGGCTCGGCCTGGGTCCAGCATCTGCGCAATGGGCCCGGTGGGTGGGGCGGGCCACAGAGCAGGGGCTCAGTGGACAAGGACACCTGCCCCTTCCACTCCCCTCCTCTTCCTCGGATCCCTGGCAGAGAAGTGAAAAAAAATATCTATATGCTAACGACACTAATGAGTCAAGGGGAGCCACCGCTGAGAACATGGCCTTTTTCCTCCTCCCCGCCCCGCCCTCAGTTAAAGGAGCACAGTCACGTGAACCCCCATTCTGCAGGCGGGGGGGGGGGTGGGCGGAGCAGTCTCCTCCCTGCACGGCCCGCTAGCTACAAGTGTGGGGTCTGTACTCGCTCCACTCCAACTGTGATCAGCCTCGGCCCGTCCGGTATCTGTGACGCGGGCTTAACTTCTGATCCCTGTTTGCTCCTGCCTCCAAAAGAAACAGCTCGTTTCCAGGATTTCCATTTTGACTTCAAATACTTCTCCCAAATATGACCCGTGCGGGCATCCCTGGTTCTCACAGCAGCCAGCGCTCTGCGCAGACCCAGCCCGACGCCTGGAAGCCCTGGAGAATCAGGAATTGTTGCTGCTGCTCTTGCTCATCCAGCAGGGCCGGGACTCATAGCCGAAAGCTGCTTGCGATCCGGGTGGGGCTGCTATGAACCTTGGTGTTTCCATGGCGACTTTTCAGAAACAGACAAATCGGATTCACGCCAAACGTAAAACTCACTGCCATTGAGTCGAGCGACCCTACGGAACAGAGTACAACTGCTTCGTGGGTTTCTGAGCCCGTGGGGTTCTGAGACTGTAACCCAGAGGTTCTCAATCTATAGTTGACGACCCCTTTTGGGGGTCCAACAACCCTTTCACAGGGGTGGCCCGATTCATCACTAGCAAAATGACAGCTACGAAGCAGCAAGGAAAATGACCTTGTGGCTACCAAATGAACACATACGTAGTACGCCACCAAGTCTCCACAGAAGACCAAGCCACATAAAGAATGACACCCAGCACCACCATCTTTCGAAGACAAGAAAAAAAAAAAAAGCCCACCAAACTGTTTAGTACATAAAACAGTATTTTCATATGAACCCGTTTAACTCAAGCAATTTTGCACACACAGAGAGACACATCTAAAAAGGGAGCGTCAGAGTCAGATGACAGTCTGGGTCATGTCAGGGTAGTAGAGAGAAATACCACGATCATCCCCAACTCTGCCACCGAGTCCATGCTGACTCCCAGTAGCCTCATGGGACAGGGTGCAACTGTCCGGGTGAGTTTCCGAGACTAACTCGTTTTTTGGAGGTGGACATCACTGCCCTCTGCTGGTGGGAGTAGGTGGCCTAGCCTTGTTCCTGGAGAGCTGCTGCTGGATTTGAACCGCCAACCCGGTGGGCCACAGTCCCGCACACAACCACTACACCACCAGGGCTCAGCTCTGAGACTCACACTTTACAGGGATGGAGAGCCTATCTTTCTCCTTCCGAGCCACTAGTGGTTTCGAACTGCCCGTCTTGTAGTTAGCAGCCCAAAGCATCACCACTTTCCTACCAGGGCTCCTCAGTGGACAGACAAGCAAGGTTACTTTCTTGTGCCGCCCACCTCCCGGGACACAGAATGCCAGTCCTCTCCGAGGGTTCCAGGCGGTGCCTGTGCTCCTGAAGCAGGGGGCTATTAATTCCTGCTTAGCCCTGCCGCAGGGGAGATCCTTTCCTGCCTCCCAGCATGCTCACCGGGCATCTTTCTACGGCCTTCCTTTTGTTCCACCCAGAATTCTAAACAGAACACAGAGCCTGCAAACCCCTTCCAGGCCCAATACGGAGGCAATGACCTGGGATATGAAGGCATCACTAAAGATCTCAGTCAGAGAAATGAACACCCTGGGCTCAGCATCCACTGCGTGCTGCTATCAAATCCATCAGGAGCCATGGCAAAGGCCTCCTGACATTGTACCTGCTGCAGAGTCCATCTCTAGAGAGACAGGAGAGAAGCTAGGAGGGGCTTGGAAGACAAATGGTCCCTTTGGAGGCTCTCACCAGGCCCAGCCCAGAGGGAGAGATTAGCAAGGGCATGGCTTCCTCATCAGTGTGCAATTTCAGGGAGCCTCTCTTGAGCCGGCTTTATCAATTACCAGGACTCTGCCTCCAGTCCTGGTTTCCTGCTTAGAAAGAGTCCCTCGATGAATCCAAGGTCATGTTAGTTGCGACCTTCTAGGAATAAGAATGAGAATAAAAAAGTCTTGAACTTAAATAGCCATGGAGACCGATGACCAGCCACTCCCTTGGCGACAGATGTGGCAATCATCTCCCATCAACGTTACAGTCTTGGGGATCCTCTCGAGGCAGTTCTGATCTGCCTAGTGGGCTCGCTGTGAGTCAGAATCAATTTGATGGCCTTAGGTTTGCTTGTCTTTTACCAGCTTGTATTTAGGGTGCAAAAGATATCTTTCCAGTGTTGAGACGCAACACAGTCACTTTGAGGATGAAAGCGCACTGGACCCATGTCATGGTATTTTTAATCACCCCATATTCCTGTGGAAGCTGGGCTGGACGATGAATCAGAAAGACCAAAGGAGAATGAATGCCTTTAAATTACAGTGTCAGTGAATACTGAAAGTACCGTGGATTACCAGAAGGGCAAACAAATCTGTCTTGGAAGAAGGACAGCCAGAATGTTACTTAGAAGCCAGGCTGATGAGGCTGTGGTTCATGCACTTGGCACATGTTGTCTGAGGGACAAGCCCCTGAAGAAGACCATCATGCTGGGTAAAGTTGAGGGTCAGTGAATAACAGGAAGACCTTCAATGAGGTGTACTATCAAGGACAACAGACTTGGTGTGGCATATACTTTGAAGACAGAGTCAACAGGAGTCACTGCAGATGACTGCAGCATGTAGGAGGCAAGAGAAGCATCACAGGTACCCTCATTGCCATGTTTCTGGCATGTCTCTGCCACAATGAATTTATAGACAATCAAGGCAGACTTTTGAGTTCAAGGAATGACTGAGTAGCAGGAGTCAGAATGTGGGCAGTTCAAACAGGTTCTGTGCTTGGCTGATAATTGAGAGTTTGGCAGTTCAAGTCCACCCAGAAACATTGTTCAACCTCTGAAACATTGCACATTGAAAACCTTATGGAGGGAGTCTGGTTCCTCTCTGGCTGCACATGGAGTTGCATTACAAAACATACAGAACCTTTGGAACAAAGCAGAGTAGAGGAAGGGACTCTGACTACCTAGTTAGGAACTATGAAACAGACTTGCAGCTGTTAACCCTCTTGCAACTATATTGCACGTCAAAGATCTTTCTGGACCATTCTTCAAAGTTCACAGCAAAAAGCATGGAGCTGGGCCATGAGCTGGGCCATGAGCTCACAGAGCTCTTCATGGTGGACCTCTTCAGGTGAGTCTGTCAGGGAAGTCACTTCAAACCTTGGATGACGCCTGCCTTCATCCAAGGCAGGAGAGAAGATTTCTCTTCCCATGGGTCCCTTGCCATACCGACACACAAGGATTTGTTTTTTGATTGGTTTCCCAGTATGGCACACACCTCCTCTGTCTGAATGACTACATGGCAAATGAGACCAAATGAGGACGAGATCCCAGGGCAGAGAATGCAAGGAGAAAGCACCACTCTACTAAAAGAAGTGGCGACTTTTCTGAAAGATTCATTTGCCAACGGGTAGATCAAGGAGGAAATCGGTGAGGTCAAAATTTTCATTTAAAAAGATGTGGTCTCCCCAAAACCACTTTCTCCAGCTAAGCAGAATCATCTTTCAAAACTGCCCAAAGAAACGGTGTTCATGCAAAAATGAATGATCTGTCTATTATAAGCCAAGTGCTATGCGAAGTTTTGAGGCCTCTGTTCAAGGAAGGGGGAGGGGTGTATCCACAGAGGAGAGATGAGTTCAATGCGGAAGACAAAAGAACATTCTATTCAGATCCAGTTCTATGAGCCAGGGTGCTCCCCCCATCCTCAATTTTAGATTGCCAATGATAAAAACTTAAACTGAATTCAATAAATTAGGCAGGACCAGAATTAGAGACTGTTGCTCATGCCATCTAGTTGGTTCTATCCCCTAGTGACCCTATGCACCTCAGAATGAAGCCCTGGTTGGTCCCGTGTCATTCTCACAACTATCCCTAGGCTTGAGTTCATGATGCAGTCACTGTGCCAGGCCATCTTGGTGAGGGCCTTCCTCTTTTGCACTGCCCCTTAACTTTCCAAGCACAATGTCCTTCTCCATGACTGGTCCCTCCTGACATGTCCAAAGTACATGTGATGAAGTCTTACTGTCCTTGTCTCTAAGGACCCATCTGACTGTTAGGTGCCTTTTAGTTGGTCCCAGGTCAGAGCAACCTCGTGTGGATGCCAGACTGAACAGATCCTGTACTATCTTTATGATCGATGGTATGCTTGAACCCATTGCTGCTGCCACTGTATCAACCCATCCCAGAGTGGGTCTCCTCTTCTTGACCTGACCCGATGTCCTTCTCTAGTGATGGGTCTCCTGATGATGCCTCCAACATCAGTCTCAACATCCTCATTTCTTTTTCTTATATTTATCTTTAAAATCATTTTACTGGGGGCTTATACAACTCTTATCATGATCAATGCATAAATCCATTATATGCAGACCACATTTGTACACTTGTTTCCTTCATCTCTCCCGGAATATCCTCCTTCTACCTAGGCCCTTGGCATCAGCTCCATATATTTCCCCTACCTTCCCACTCTCCCTCCCCTATGAACTCTTAATAATCTACAAATTAACATTATTTTCTCATATCATACACTTTCTGATATGACCCTTCACCCAATTCCCTGCTGTCCTTGCCCCAGGGAGAAGGTCACATGTAGGGCCCTGCAATTAGACCCCCTTGGTATGCCACTTTCTCTCCACGCTCCTGGTATCACTACTCTCACCACTGGTCCCAAATGGATCGTCTGTCCTGAATTTCCCATGTTTCCAGCTCCTATCCATACCAAAGTGCATCCCCTGGTCTAGCTGGATTTGTAAGGTAGATTGGGATCATGATAGTGGGGGTGCGGGTGGGAGAGGAAGCATTTAAGAACAGGAGGAAAGTTGCATATTTCATTGTTGCTACATTGCCCCTGACTGGCACACCTCCTCCCTGCAACCCCGCTGTAAGAAACATTCTCATTTCTAAAGAGCATTCTGACTATGTTGGAGGCTGATAAAGTCAGAGCAGCATCATAGAACAATCTAGAATCCACCTCTCTTGCCAACCTCTCAAGCAGAAAGGCTGCTCAGAAAAGAGTTAGCATCACATACCCGAGACTACTATCCTTAGAATGACCTTTTTACCAGGTTGGAGGCTGGCTGGGTTTCGGGAGTTTGAGGTATTAGAAGGGTCCCCACCTTTCCCTGATGAGAATCACTTACTGTACCTGAATAATGCGTGAAAACAAGATGGCGCATCTGGAACATCTGCTTTCCTTCTGAGAGTCTGGAATAGCGACACCTATTAACCAAAGAGTTGCTGACCAACCCTATTAGAGACCTTAATGAGTCTCCCTTGTTAGACAAGGCTTATCCATAGGTACTCATGACCCAAGTCTAGCATTGCTAGGCTTGCCCAGTATGATTCTACCAGGAGATGACTTTTGATGCTTGCAACCGGTTTCTTTTGGGGATCTTCCCATATGTCTTACAGTTGCCCTGGTCTTGCTTTCAGAACCTGTGCTAAAGTAAACCAAGGGAAGAGAAACTATAAGCTAAGAAGGAGTACAAGCGTGACCACTGCTGTATGCTGACCTCTGTGGCTCCTTCCAGGGAACCACTAAATCAGTGTAGTCTTGGGACCCAGACACAATGGTCAGAGATTGAGAGTGGTCCTTGTTTCCCCTCTGAAGAGCAACTGCAATGGTTCTAGCACATAGCCTTGGCCCAGTGCTATTTGTTCTGATTGGCCTTGCTTGTGTCACAGGTCCATCTTTGAACCATTCGCTACCCTGAGGGAGATGCCAACTGTCCTGCTGTGATGAGGAAGGGGTCTTGTCTTTATCCTGGCAGCCCCCAGAAGAATAAAAAATGTCCTCATTCTACGGCTTCTCCTCACACTCTGAAATCCAACTGAGATGAGCAGGGGCAGGGTTTTCAAAAGAAACGGCAGCATTACTCTGGAGGTAGCAGAGGGGGAGATGAATGAGGAAGAGGTAAAAGAGAACATGCATCAGTGCGCAGGACACTGCATTGTGCTAAAAACAAACATTTGCTAGGGTTACATGCCAACAACCACAACAAAAAAGTCACAGAGAGCGACAACCTGAATGTACTACTTGTGTGCTTCCTGGGATTTCTTCCCTCGCACCCCTCCCGTCTCCCTTTCCCCAAGCCCATCCTTACCTCCTTGTAGTCACCTAAGTCTTGTCGTTTGGTATATAAACCATACTTCTTTCTATGTGCTATAATAAGGGTGACATCAAATATTTATCTTTGTAAGATGGACTGAGTTTGCTAAGCATAATGTTCTCTAGTTTTGTCTGTGTTTTGAAGTGTTTAAGAGAGTTATCTTTTATTTTTATTGACATATAAAATTCCATAGTAAGAATGTACAAGAGCTTGTTTATTCATTCCTCTATAGGTGAGGTTTGAGATTCTTTCCATGTTTTTGCTATTATGGAAATTACTGTGGAAAGGTAAATTCTTACTTTCTTTAGGGTATAAAGAGGACATTTCCACAGTTTTAAGCTGCTCTTCTAAACTTGGCCAACTAGGGGTGGCTCTCAATATTTTCTTTCTCAACACATAATTTATCTTAACTTCCATTGCAAATAGCACTCGGTTGTGTAGTTGCACCTCAACCTCTGTCTAGGCAGTGGTCATTTTGTACTTGGATGATGGACCCCCCAAACCCAACCCCAACTCATTATCCTTTGATCAGAGTCCAGGGCTAGGAATAGCCTTACTTTCAGACAACATTGCAGATCCATTATGACAGATATCGTCAGGCTAAAATATTTTATTTTTGTCCTCTGATCTCCCTTTTAATACATTTAATGGGGCTTCCATTTTTAATATTTTCTGCTTTCTTTTCCATTAACACTTTTCTCTGGTTGATTTGTTTCTTGTTTTGGGTTTGTATGATTTTATGCATATGAAATCTACAGATATGTAAATCTACAGATGCAGTAATTACCGGATTACTAATTACCCAGGGGCCTGGCAGGAGAAGTTTCAGGCAACAGGGAACTAGCAACAGTGAGTAGGAGAAAGAAGAATGAAATGTTATGAAACTGACTGGGATGAAGACTGCACAAATCTTAACATCACTGAACTATTGCGCCATATCATATGTGAAAAACAAACCAAAAAAAAAACACCTATGAAATGAATAAGCAAATCAGAGACATCCCATTGGCTGTACCACTTAATTCATGCTCTTTTTAAGTTTGTTAACTTAAAAAATCAGCTCACATTGTCAACTTGGTTTTTCCCTTTGTAAAATGTGAGTGTTGCATTGGGCATCTGTCAGGTCAGGATAAAAGGAATTCAAGTACACATAGCAGCTTACACAGAGGCTTACACATTAGGCTGCTAACTGTGAAGTCTGCAGTTCAAATATACCCGTCTCTCCAAGGGATAAAGATGAGACTATCTGTTCCCAAATTGTACCAAGTATCTTACAGATACAAAGCCCATAACAAAATATACCATCCTAAGAAAGATGCTGGGATAAGAGAATAAGATGCGAGGAACATGTATTATCTTCACAATTTTCTACTAATGTAAGAGTGCCATCTACCCATCCCTCCTAAAGGTAAGTTTCACCCTACCAACACTTTCCTCTCTGTACAACCTAAGGGAAAGGCAGGTCTTTCAAGGACTGCTTCTTTTTTCTTTTTAATATATTCGAGTATTTCATTTCCCCAAGAATCAAATCATGGGATTATTGACTGGGCTTGGTGAATCTTCCTTTTTATTGAATAAAAGTTCTCACTAGGATGGGATATGACTGAAGGCTCTTTGGCTAGTGATGCCATAAAGAAGAAAACCCCCAATAGAGGAGGTGAGTAAGTCAGGGTGCCGTGTAGCACCAATGAAACATACTTTACTCTAATTCTTAAATGCTTCCTCCCTTCCGCTCTCATGATCCCAATTCTACCTTACTAATCCTGCTAGACCAGTTCATGTACACAAGTACAGATTAAGAGCTGGAAACACAGGAATCCAGGACAGAGAAACCCCTCGGGTCCAATAATGAGAGTGGTGATACTAAGAGGGGAAGGGAAAAGTAGGGGGAGAAAGGGGGAAACCGATCACAATGATCTACATATAACCGCACCCTGGGGGAGGGGCAACAGAAAAGTGGATGAAGGGAGACATCGGACAGTGTAAGACATGAAACGATAATAATAATCTACAAATTATCAAGGGTTTGTGAGGGAAGGAGGGTCAAGGAAGGAGGGGGAACATATGAGGAGCTGATACCATGGGCTCAAGTAGAAAGAAAATGTTTTTAGAATGATGATGGCAACCAATGTACAAATGTGCTTGACATAATAGATGGATGGATGGATGGATGGATGGATGGATGGATGGATGGATGGATTGTGATAAGAGCTGTATGAGCCCCCAATACAATGATTCAGAGGAAGAAGAAGAAGATCCCCAACTACCTTGCTGTCTATGTTTCCACCAGCTGCAGTCTAGTCCATCTTAACTCTAGCCATCTAAATCTGGGGCATCAGAGCAGAACGGTGTTCAATGTGTTTTCTGTGGTTGAATTGTTGACAGCTGATTATTAGGCTTCTCTTATGAAACTCCTCTGGGTGTGGGGAATGGGTGTGTGTGGACACATTCCAGATAACCACTTGGTTATCAGCCACATGTGTTCCACTCTTACTCCACCAGAATCCACTGTCCCTGGGACCGTCAAATGACAGGGAAGAAATGAGAAGGCAGGGCTCTCGCTGATGGTGGTGATGGCCAGGAGTGAACTGACCCTGATGCTTTTAGGTGACAGAGAGTGTGATGGTCAACAGTTTGAAATCAGCTGCCAGTCCATGGGAGATAGATGAAGCTTTCTTCTTCTGTCAAGAATTACAGTCTTGGGGACCCACAGGGGCAGTTCTACCCGCCCTACAGGGTTTCCGTGAATCAGATTTGACTGGATGGCAGTGAGGGCTTTTTGGCTCTCAGAGAAGCAGATGGTTTCAGCAGGGCCTGCGATCACCAGCGCTGATCCTTTAAGATGCTCGTCCATCCATCTCCATAAGCGTCCTGCACACCCAGCTCTCTGCTCACTGTCCTCAGCCAGACGGGCCAGCCCTGCACATTGTGTGGAGGAGACCAGCATATTTGTCATCCTTGACAGCCACGTCCGTCCTTGTCACATATTAGATGCTGCTAATAATCGATGTATATGCATTTAGGAGGAGGAAAAGAAAAAAAAATTCACAGGAGAATAAAAGGCGTCCTTGTGATCGTCACTGAATGTCACACACTGGTTTCCTCTCTCTGTGTGTATGCCAATGAGAGGCCAGGTGTTGCTACCTGTCATTTCCAGGGAAGGTCATGCCCCAAGCCAGTGCCTCATGTGGGAATGAATGCTTTGGGGTCTGATTCATCCCACCATCATTCCCCTTGAGACCCTGCATCCTTCCAGGGAAAAGACCATCTCACATTGCTGGTAATGTCAAGTTTGTTGTTGGGGATGGAAGCAGGCTTTGGAACTTGTGCCTTTAGGCAAGGCACTAATGGGGAGTTCTGATGAGGGTGCCTCCCTGCACACTGGACCTCGGAATTACTGTGTAGAGTTGTAATGCTCTTCAGGCTATTGTTGAACTCTTCTGGAGCCTCATCCATCCAGTGTCATAGACCAAACCTTCACGCAAGGTTCCTTTGGCCAAGATACTTGTAGAGTAAGCCAAACACAATCATTGTCGAGTATGTGAGTCTAAACGAGGAGCCTGGTGAAGTACTAGTGGGAGCCTGGTGGTTACTAGTGGGACTCTTAACCACAAAGTCAGCAGTTGGAAACCCCCACTCCTCGGAAAGGCAAAGACAAGGCTTTCTACTCCCATGATAAGTTTGTATTCGTCTGGGTGAATGAGGGAAACAAATCCACAGAAATGCATGTATTTAAGAGAGAGTTTTATATGAAGGGTAAGTGCACATCAAGAAAGCATCCCAAGCTGAGCCCCCGGTGGTGCAGTGGTTGTGTGCGGGACTGCAGCCCACAGGGTTGGCGGTTCAAATCCAGCATCATCTCTCCAGGAGCCAGGCTGGGTTTCCTACGCCCACCAGGGCAGTGATGAGGTTAAAAAAAAAAGGAAGCATTCTAACCCAGTACTGCCTAAACCTGTAAGTCCAACATTAGCCCATATGTCTGACAGCAATCCACAAAGTCCTCCTTCATCTCACAAAGCACATGCAAGGATGCCAACTGCTGGAGGAAAGCTAACCCAGTGAATGTGGAAGCATCTCAGCGTTTGCAGGGGTTTTCCACGCAGCTGCTCCAGCACCCAGGGCTGCATCAGGGTAGCCATGTGACTTCTCGTTAGGGATGTCTCACAGGAAGTGAGCCTCGCAAGCTGAAGCAGGGAATTGGCTAAGGCAGCTGCAACCTGGTCTGACCATCAAAGAACAAGAGACTGGAGAACTAGAAAGGTGAGGTTCAAGAAGTCCTTTATCAATCCACCCTTCAATTAGTCCCACATGTGTTTACCTGCCAGGTTGGCACAATAAACAATTGGCTCAAAGTTATAGTCTCGGAAACCCACAGGGACAGTTCTTCCCTCTCCTATTGGATTTCTAAGTCAAAACTGACTCAATGGCAGTGAGCTTGCTTCTTTTTAAAATTTGTATGATTCTAAAGATTGGTATGGCCTTTACCCTCACAAACTCAATCTGGAGCCAATTGCTTCAGGCCTCCTCCTTTTACTGATCTGCTTTGTCTCTCAGTGTTTTCACCCCCAAGTGTCTCTGGGGTCCCCACCTGTTCCTCTATTCTCCACCAGAACCAGCGGGGCTAGCCCTTCCCACCTCAAAGCTCTAGGCATTATCCATAACAACTCCTTCTCAATCAAGATCTCGTTAACTCCAGACAGCTGCTACCAGAGACATGTTAGACAAGTACGCTCGCCAAATACTTGCCATGAGTGTGACTTAAGTCTACAGGGTTCCCAGAAGGGTCTGAGTCCTACCGCTCGGCCCGCCCCCTTTGGCAAAGGATGACTTGGTCCCATGCATAACTAATGGACTGAGCATCAGACAGGGAAACGTGTGCATCTGGCACCAAGTAGGTGTTCAATAAACATTTATCAACTCTTAGAACAAAGATTCTGAGCAGAGCAACTTTCCTGCCAGGCTGGGCTGAATGCCGGTAAGCCTTGGAGTATTTCTCTGGGAAATCCTCAAAGAATCCCTCAGAACTCTCACTCCAGGGCTCAGAGGCCCTTGACTTGCCCACCTCCCACCCCCACTCCGTGTCCTCGTGAAACTGAAAGACTTGTTGGCCAGAAAGACAGATCGACTCATCCATGGGCAGGCGAGTGAGGAGAAGGAGTGACCAGAGTTGTGAGCCTGTCAAACCCGCCACAGCATAATTGTCCAACCAGGAAAGGTAGACAGGAAGGCACTGTGAAGGACCTAGCAGGCCCCTTTTGCTAATTCTAAGAAGGAAGACCAAAGAAGAATCGATGTGTCTGAATTGTGCTGCTGAAGACTATTTAAAGTCCCAAGGACTGCCAAAAGGACAAACCAACCTGTCTTGGAAGAAGTCTGGCCAGAGTGCCCCTTAGAGGCAAGCATGGCATGACTTTGTCTTACCTACTCGGGCCATGTTGTCAGGCGAGATGGGTCTTTGGGGAAGGATGTCATGACTGGTAAAGTGGAGGATCATCGGGAGAAAAGAGGAAGGTTCTAGAGGAGATGGACGGACACAGGGCTGCAACCATGGGCGCAGGCACAGGACCAATCGTGAGGGTGGTACAGGAGCCGCCCATGTTTGGCGGTGGTGTGCATAGGGTCGCTATGGGTCAGAACAGACGCAGTGCCACATAACCACCACGACGACAGTCAGTCGCATCCAGCCCTTTCTTCCCTAGTCTGAAGCCCTGCCCCTTTCTGCCTTGACCACGCAGAGCCGACAGGGCCAGTTAGAGAAGGAACACGAACCAAACGACAAGACCACCTTGCCCAGATTCACAAAGGCTAAGGCCAGAGAAAACCCTTCCTACGATAGGAAGAGCATCTGTCAAGTTGCGGGTCTCAATTCTGCCAACGGTGAATCAGAAATAAACCAGCATGGTTGAAACGAGAGGATGAAAGGAAAGATAAGAGACACTGAGACCTCCTACCCCTGCCCAGATACGGGGTCTCCAAAACTTTCCTGATGCATCCCAATTCATCTCTCAGGGACCCTGGTTTTCAGAAGTTCTGAAGGAAGTCCCACAAGTGGCAGAGGTCCCATCCATTTTTAGGGAACCACACATCTTGGCGATGCGCCAGGGGGCTGCTCAGTCCCACCCCTGAAGTTGCCCAGACCCAGGGATCCTGGGTTCAGCCGGTTCTACAGGCAGTGGGAGTCTGCAGGAACAGAGCTCAGCACTCAATGAGGGTGAGGTCAGTAGCTCCCCTCTGATGAGATCTGCCTGGTGCTCAACTCCCCCTGGCTTATCACGACCTGCAGGCCAGGCCTCAGCCAGCCTCTGTACTGGGTGACTGCTGTCAGACGTCATTCAAGAAACCCTCCCGGATACATCAACTCTTTCTCCTTTCCCTTCAGCCTGGGGGGCCACAGCTCCCGGCACCCCTGGGGTCTGCACAGGAAGGCTAGCCAAGGAAACTGCCCTCATCCAGTCAGAAGGTTTGGTTTAGTATAAAAAGCTTCTCTTAGCACCAAAAAGAAACCCCAAAGATATTTCTAGCCCATACCCTCCTGCCAAGGCTCAGACCTGTTCATCCCACCTCTGCCTTGCCCAAACCGAACTCATCGACTCCCTCACCCATCAACTATCCCACTTGGTCAGTGGATCTCCACCCACACGTCCATCCCACTGCCCCCAATGTCAATGCCTTTCTGCAGGTCACTATCAATGACTGCTGCTGGAGCAAAAGCTGTAACCTCCTGCCTGGGGTTGAAGCTCCCTTTTAAGGGGCTGGGGCTCTCTGTTCTTCCAGTCCCACCCACCCCCTCTTGGACCGCAGGCAGAGGACTCTCTCCAAATCTAATCAGTCTCTGTACTGAGAGCTCAGCACCATCCTTCAGTAACCTATGCATGAACCCAGGGCGGTGACATCCCAGGCCCTGGGTCTGCCTTATTTCTCATTACTCACTGCACCTCGAGGCATGTGCTTCCTTAGGTCACATTGCTGTGTGCCAGTGGGTTGATCTCGACTCTTGGCGACCCTGCTGGGCAGAGGACATCTGCCCCATGGGGGGCTTCCTGGATGGCAGACCACCTGGGCTTTTGGATAACAGCCTAGCAGGCCCGTTAGTTTCTTCAGGCAACAGATACTTATCGAGCACCTGAAATGTCTTATCAGACATTGACTGAGGTGTTGGAGGTATGTCCATGAATCAAACAGATACAAACCTTGCCCTGGTGGGACTAAGATGCAGTGAGAGAGAGAGAGAGAGAGAGAGAGAGAGAGAGAGAGAGAGAGAGTGTGTGTGTGTGTGTGTTGGGTGGGGGGAGGTGGCAACCCCACAATAAACACGACTCACCAACACGCTGGCAGTGTTTGGTTTGAGAGTGTGACATGCAAGTGAAACAAGCAGAAGGGTGAGAGGATCTAGGGCAGCTCAGCCTGGGGCAGTCCCAGCAAGCTTCCCTGAGAAGCTGGGTCACAGCAGGCGCTGGGGAGAGAGTTCTGGCAGCAAGAGAAGCAGAGACAGAGCAGCAGGAAGGCGACTCTGAGGACCTTGGGAGTCCCAACGTGTTCGGTGAGCTGCTTTGGTCAGTCACGGTACCATGCTCTCCCTGAGGTCCCATGTTTTGCAGGTGCAGTTCCTGCAGAGCAGACAAGTTGGACCGTAGGATGAAGGATGTGGTAATGGCATAGGAGGAAGGCTTATGAACAACATGGGAAAGGCAGACGACGCACCCATGCTTGCTGACCGTGAGGAAGACTTGAAGACCTGGCGGATGAAGATCTAGGATCGAAGCCCTGAGGATGGATTACAAACTCAAAATAAGGAAGATTGAAATCCTCACAACTGGACCAATAGGGAACATGGAGATAAATGGAGAAGACATGGAAGCAATGGGTTTCATCTTGCTTAGGGTCTCCAGGCAATGCTCGTGGAAGCTGCAGTCTAGAGGTCAGAAGGCGCATGGCAGTGGTCGGTCTAGCAAAGATGGCAGGGAGTTGGGGTGAGAGTGTGACAGCAGAATCGGCTCCTCTTTGCTGAGACCTGTGATATGAGTGGGCACTGCTGACTTCAGGAGTCTGACATCATTCTTTTGCATATTCCATTGGGCTCTCTCCCCAGAGCATCACACCATGAGCCTGCATTTCTTATTTACAACTTTGCGCCCGCTCCTGCCCCACCACCTCCCCAACAGCCAAGATCAGCGTTTATTCCCCCTCTCTGTGAGTTAACACACAGATCCTGTGTCAGTGGTTCTCAACCTTCCTAGTGCCGTGACCCTTTCATACACGTCCTCATGTTGTGGTAATGTCCCAGCTATAAAAGTATTTTCATTGCTACTTCATCATAACGGTCATTTTGCTACTGTTCTGAATCGGGTGATCTCCAAAGGGGTGATGACCCACAGGCTGAGAACTGCTGTGGCTTATGGGGTCATGGGTGGATCCTGTGATCAGGGCCAAACGGTGTTGGGTTAAGCCTTCCTCAGCCCTAGCTCTTTGTACAGGGAAAAGCGCTTTGACTTCTCTCAGGTGCTAGTTGATTTTGTTATTTAAATATGGAAACCTCTTTACTGCTCAGAGCCGGGAACAGAAGACGTTATGAAGAAAATATTTGTTAGCTTTCCTTTGCAAATCACCATTTCCCTGTCTCCTTCCTTAGCTCCTCTAGGATCATAGCCAATTCCCTTCTGCAAATTTCAAGTGCCCAAATGCCATTCAGGTCTTCTCCCAAAGCTTGCAGTATGTCTACTTCGGTGAGCCCCATCTCCCCCCTCTCCAGTCACCTTGGCATTCTCTCTCTCTCTCTCTCTCTCTCTTTCAGTCCTCACATTCCATCAACAGAACATCCTGACGACTCTATTTTCCCAGTGCACCAGCCCTGATGTTGTCCCACCACCTCCAGCACTCCTCTCAGCTCCCAGGGAAGCATCATTACTCACTTGGGTCACTGCAATGGTCAGGGAGGGGAGCTTCCCTGTTCTCAGAAGACCCACCAGAACGATCCATTCAACCATAGACAGGGCCTTTGATGTCCCCCCTGACTCAGTGTGCATCAGTCTTCAGGGACGGATGTTTCAGAAGTAGGCCTTTCTCTGGAGGCTCTATTGAGTGAACTTGGAACTCCAAGCTTTGACTTAGCTGCAGACTCTGCTAACTGTTTGCATCACCCAAATCAAGTCAAAGTCTTTCAAAGGCTTCCTGGGGCTTCAACAGGAAAGACCCAGTCTTCCCACCACTCCATCCTCCCTCAACAACCCCTGAGTGTGTGGTGCTCAGACCTGTTCTTCTCCTGGACTCGCTCTGCTTGTTCAGCCTCCACCTCACCCCTCCAGCACGGCATGCCACACCTGCTGCAGAGATCGGTAACCAGTAACCATTCCACACTCCTCCCTCTCCCCTGAGACTTCCGCACACTGGTTCTTTCTCTGCTTGAACATCAACTTTCTTGTCAAACTTCCAACGATCACTTGAGCTGAATATTAAAATCACTCACACATACACACATTCTTTATCCCCTTGAATTTTCTCTAGAGCAGTAATCAGTGTCTCATGCACTATATATACACATCTATCTGTTTAATGCCTGTCTCTCCCATTCAAATACAAATTTCCTATTTCATAGCCGGTGGGGACTGGGTTAGTTTAATTATAGCAACAGCTCAAAAACTGACAACTCCTCTGTGCTCTGCTCCAGGAGCCCTGGTGGTGTAGTGGTTATGTGTTAGGCTGCTAATGGCCAGGTTAGCAGTTTCAAACCATCAGCCCCTGCAAGGGAGAAAGATGGGTCTTTCTACTCCACTAAAGAGTAGCTGTCTCCTAAATCCACAAGGGCAGTTCTACCCAGTCCTATACAGTCCCCATAAAATGGATTCAACTTGAGGACATGGAACTGAGGCACTCGGTCCCTATGTGCCAGGAACGAGTCCTAGCACTGCTGATCAACAGCTTTGTCTAAGAAGGGGCAGTTTGGAAAACCCCCTGGATGTTGGAGCAGTGCAGTATGGGTAAAGACTGCTGGTGAGGTGACCAGGGCACTGGCTCCAGAAGCATGCAGGCATCAGTCAGTAGGAGGGTCTTTAAAACCATGGTTGGCGAGCCTGGGCAAGCCCCTGACTTGGGGGAGGAGACTTTGAGGGCAGGGAGCTGTCACCACAATAAGGTCGTGCAAGAGCTTCCACAGGTAGATGTGGAGGGTGGTCTCAGTCCCAAGCTCAAGAGTGGGGCCATTCCTGGACAAGAGGCTCTTCCGAAACAGAGAGACATTTCCATAAGGGTCAATGACACCCAGGCAACTCCACATCTTTACAATGCAAAACATTGCCTGCACGTGTTTGCCTTTGTGGAAGGGGAACTCTGCCTGGGGAGCCAAGTGCTGTCCGGGGATGTGTCTGTCCTAAGAGGTTTTCTTCCTGCTTGGGACCTACCAGTCACTACAGCTCAGAAATACTTAACTCAGCCTCAAACCAAACCTCCCTACTTTGTTTACCCTGACTCCTATCAACCCTAAAAGTCAAGTGTATAACTGCCCCCTGGGGTGTTCTGGGGCTGTAAACAGTGACGGAGTAGATAACCTCAACTGTGTCTCTCAGAGAGCCTGGTGGGTTTGAACTGTCGACCTTGTGGTTGGCGATTAGACACATGCCCACGGTGCCACCCAGGCTCCTTTCTCAAAAGGAAACCAGGACAAAACAAACAAACAAAAACCCTCACTGCCACTGAGTCGATTCTGACTCACGGTGACCTTATAAGACAGGACCGTCCCTGTGTGTTGCCGACATGGCAACTCTTTTCTTTATCTTTTTTTTTTTTTTTTTGCATCACTGCCTCAAATGGTCGTGGGAGCTACCCAGCACTGCTCATGGCAACTCTTTAAGGGAATAGAAAGTCTTACTTTTCTCCCTCAGAGTGGCTGGGGGTTTTGAACTGCTGATCTTGCTATTTACAGCCCAACCTGTGACCTGCACATCACTGGGACTTCTTTAGAAACAAATAACCACCCCCAAAACTGTACAAAAGCATGGCATATGGAAAAGTGGAGTGCTCCCTTTATTCCCTTTTCATCTTTGCATTTTCCAGGGCAGTTGGGGGCACAGGAAACCCCAGATACTATTTGCACCCTACCCCCAACCCCTCACCTCCTAGTTGCTGAGGCCTCAACCCTGCACGTCTGCCTTGTTTAGGAGTTTATGGGAGGCAGGGGGTGCCTTCATCAACGCTTGATTGAACAATAATGGCCTCAAATACATTCCCCTGCATTGTGGGAGCTTAACCCAGTGAAAGGATATACAGGTAAGATCCAGCCCATTAGTTCGACTCCTCACTTGCCCTTGAATCTGTCTTGACCTTGGCCCCATAGACTGGGCTCAGCTGCCAGCATGGCCTTGAACTGAAAAGTCTTCAGAAGCAAATCCTCAGGGCAGCTGTGAGTGCAACAGTAGCTGCTGGCATCTTCTTTCCCACAGATGATATGGGGAGTGTTTCAGAATCATCGCTATTAGGGCTGTGACTAGCTTCCAAAGCCTCTGCACACTGGCCAGTCCTGACTGGGAAGGAACAGAGAATAGCTACATACAACTCTACAGGCAGAGCCAGACTGCCGTTTCTGGAGAGCTTGCTAAACTGCATGCATCCGAGGAGACTTTGGAGATGGAAAAATGAGGAACTGGCTGGGTGTGTCCAGGAGCCTGGGTTCCATGGAAGCAGACCCTGAGAGGGAAGCTAGCATGCATGACGCAACTGAGGTCTTATTCTTGGTATCAGCAACCAGGGACGGGATGGCAAAAGAATGGGAGGATCGGGAATGTGCAGAGGGAGGAACTGAGTTGTCAGGAAAAATCTAAAAAGCAGTCCTACACATCTATACTTCCTTTCCTCAGCAGTATTTTAAATTCCAGACTATTGGCTAAATTAGTGATAGCATCAGTAGAAATACCATATGTCCCATGGGGATGGTTTATAATGTCCCCCAATAAAATAATAATGATGTCTCTAAAGTGACCCTGGGATAGCTATAAAACATAGTCACAAGAAGGGGTTTTCAGCTCCCACTTAATTGTAGCCCCAATCTAAGAACAATTAGTTATTATGACATGGCCATACTCATTAACTCACCTTCATGAATAAATCACTGAAAATATGGGTGGTGTGTCCTTCCTGAGATGATCGCTGAAGACAAATGTGTGCATAAGCAAATGTGAAGAAAGTTGATGGTGTCTGGCTATCAAAAGATATAGCGCCTGGAGTCTTAAAGACTTGAGGGTAAACAAGTGACCATCTATCTCAGGAGTGACAAAGCCCACATGGAAGAAGCCAAACAGTCTGTGTGACCACAAGGTGTTGAAGGGATCAGGCATCAAAGAATTAAAATTTTATCATTGTAAATGAGGTGGGGGGTTAGATTGGGGACCCAAAGCCCATCTATAGGTAACTAATTGAATATTCCCTTACAGAAGGGTCACAGGGAGGAGACAAGCCAGTCAGGGTGCAGAGTAGCAATATGAAACATACAACTTTCCTCTAGTTTTTAAATGTTTCCTCCCCTCCACTATCAAGATCCCAATTCTATCATACAAACCTGGCTAGACCAGAGGATGTACACTGGAACAGATAGGAACCAGAAACAGGGAATCCAGGAGAGATGATCCCTTCAGGACCAGTGGTGAGAGAGGTGATACTGGGTGGATGGAGGATAGGTGTGGTAGAAAGGGGAAACCGATGATAAGGCTCTACATATAACCTCTTCCTGGGGGACGAGCAATAGGGAAATGGGTGAAGGGAGACATAGGGCAGTGTAAGATATGACAAAATAATAATTGTTTATAAATTATCAAGAGTTCATGAGGGAGGAGGGTGGAAAGGAATGGGGAAATGAGCTGATACCAAGGGCTTAAGTAGAAATCAAATGATTTGAGAATGATAATGGCAACAAATGTACAAATGTGCTTGACATACAATGGATGGATGTATGGATTCTGATAAAGTGTTGTATGAGCCCCTAATTAAATGATTTTTTTTAAAAAGAAAACAAGGGTGCTGTAGCAAAAGTGGTGAGGAAAGCAGATGGTGCATGGTTGGCATAAAGAAGAGCCTCTGAGATCGCTAAGGCTTGTCTTAAAACAACTGAAGTGTCACTTAAGTCCACGCAGAAGAAGCACACCAGTCTGAGTGATTCAAAGGAAGCACTAGGCCCTTTGATTTCATGAGCACTGCCTCCATGGGTGTGGATTGTCAATTAAAGTGAAATGAAACCCTTGACAAAGCCTCAGCTGGTCCCTACAGGAGCCTCGGCCCTTGCACTGGTTGGGGCCATGACCTCGGCCAAGGTGCCTTTCCTCACTCGCTGACACTGATGACTGAAGACCACCTGCAGGCGGCACTCCACAGTGGAAGCAGGAAGAAGCCCGTGCCTCCCATAGGGGGCTCTGTGTGCCCCCACAGCTGTCCCACCAAGATGAAGTACACTCCTCCCCTTCCCCGTGATGCCGTCTCACCCCAGACAGTGACTCCCACTCTGCCTTGCACTACTCGCTGCCCCTCATAGAAGGCACTCAGTCTGGAGCCTCGCACAGTGCCTGATATACACTGGCTCACAATCAAGTCCAAGGGCAGTGGAGACCATCTGATCCTGGTTCAAGATAACCCTAGTGTGTTACAGGGAAGAATTGCCTTGTGCAGCATTTCCTAGGGTGGGGTGTGGTCCTGTGTCAGATTTGACTCATTGGCAAAAACCAAACAACCAAACGTCCATCACCACCTTTCTGGCAACAGATTGCCCTTTCTCCAGGCATAGCCGAGGCAGTTTGAACGGCCAAGTGGCTAGTTGCCCAGCAAGTCACCTGTGCTGCCATGGGCCTGAGTCATCTGGTGAGGCCAGAGCTGCTCCTTTTGCTTCTGGGCCTTTACATCTTTACAGGAAGTAGAGAGCCTCATCCTTCTCCCAAGAAGCAGCTGGGAGATTTAAACCGCTGGCCTTATGGGTAAGCAGCTCAGGGCAGAGCTCTTGACTCTGAAGTACTAGCCAGGGAGGTGTGCTCACTGGCCACTACTCTGCTGGGTATACAATAGCGTGAAGTCCCCATAGGGGACTTTGAACATTGCAATATCCCACCAGGTACGCTCAACTACTTCTAGGCAGCGGCAACAATGATATATTAAACACTAACCAGAAACGAACCAGACTAGACAGGACAGCCTACAAAGCCACACCGACATCTCTGCATAAAATGACAGATCACAATGCTCATGAAAGCAAGAGCTCAGGGGCATCGTCCAACACACGGCGATGGGTGTTCATCTCTACTCCTTCCCAGCTTTCCCCGGCAGTCCAGATATCAACTGAGACAGAGAACAAGCCGGGTTTGGGAGTAGGCAACCACACTCAATCATGTGTATACAAAGTATGTATCAAGGGTATACATCTGTCACAAAGTATCCCAGATTTAGTTCTTCCTTTGAGCATAGCGATCAGGACTCTACAGAAATGCAAACAAGCTCCAGCTTCTCTCCAATACATTTCCAAGAGAGGCGAGGCTGGTGGATGGCAAAAGTATTTGTAACTCCTCATCCTCTTCATCAGCCAGAGTGCATTCAACCAACATCTTCCCTATCCGTAGCAGGGCGGTGCCTCCCAAGATGCCAGGGAAAGCAGGGGACGATTACCTTTGAACTTATGGAACACGGCCCACAGCTCTGCAATGTCCGTGGCAAAGGTGATGTCAGTGTCCAGGACGATGACGCGCTCCAGGTTGGCAGGAAGGGTCTTGGTCAGGACAAGCTTCATCAGCCCATAAATCCCCGAGTAGTGTTTGTTGGGGATCCAGGAAACTTCAGACTGCACAGGAGCGGGCAGAGGAGTGGGGGGGGGGGGGGGGAAATACAAAAACCAATCAGTACATTTATATGTGGCTTAAAGATGATGATTAGTGTCTGAAACCTAAAAGTCCAGCTTTAGAAATGAGCTGAATATCCAATCCCAGGTTTTGGCATCCCAAATAAATGATTCAATAAATGAATGAATAAGAAAGGAAGAAAAGAAATGTGCTGAATCAAGGAGCTCATTTGAAAGACTGGCTCATGTGATTCATATTTGGACGTGCGAGTTCATTGGATGGGCATGGCACAGCTGAAAAAAGAGAGAGGGGACATATTATTTATGAAATAATTAGAGGAGGGCTTCAAAAAGCCTTTTTTTAAAAACTGTTGTAAAGTAGTTGGGGCTGGTGGTGTTACATTTCAGCTGATCACCTTTCATGCAACAACTTAAACCACTTATCTCACACCTCCTATTAGCTCACCTTGTTCCTTCGTCTGTCACTACTAATTTCCACAAGT
>PVJH01015145.1:0-54778 GCA_004026705.1 Nesogale talazaci
GATGCTTCTTCTTTATTGTTATTTAACTCAGGTTCTCTCTGAGCCAAGATCTGACCTCTGCAGAGGTGGGCACGTGCCTGTGCCGGAGAAGCCCTCACTCTGCACACACAGCCCGGTGCCTCTGGAGGATACAGCGGACGAGGCTTATGCATCCACAGGCCCGTTTCCAGGTTTGTCTTAGAGATGGGATTTCCTCTGCTAGCCTGGTCTTCAGCTCAAGGAATGCAAACACTTTTGTTCATAGAGATTGTCTAAGGCCCCTTTCAGAAGCCTGGAGTCGATAAAAATAATTTCGTGGCAGCATATTAATTTTCATAATACATCTCTTATTGATTGCTTCGCTGGCATCCTCCCTGCGTTGGGGTGCCTCAACAATCAGCTCCGCGCCCACTTGCTTTTCTGTCATGACACGTATCGACCATGCTCTAATGCAGAACGTCACACCGTTAGCCAACCCGCCTGCTTCAGCCTTTTGTGCTGTTGCTCGCCGGCCCTGCCACGAGCACGGGCACAGAGAGAAGCAGTGAAGGCCGCCATCCATTGCTTCACTTGCCAAACAAGGGCCCTCCTGAACCCCTCAGTCCAGGAAAGCAGTCTGAGGTGACAACGAGATCCTCTCCCGAGTGAGTCCTATGTTGGATTTGTCGGTGGGGCAGAACACACGTGCCTGCAGTTCTCATGTAGCCTTCCTTTGCAGGGCAAGGACAGCCTTCAGGCCCCAGCAGCTGCTCCTTGGGAGAAAAGGCGGGCTTTCTGCTTCTGTAAACAGTTAGCAGTCTCTGTGTCTCAGTCTTCGAAATTCAAGATAGGTCAACCTATGGAACCAGAAACTGGATAAGTGGTTCCTTGGGTCCACGGTAGGGGAGGTTAAGGGGAAACAAGGAGCTAATCATGATGAGTAGAAGAATGAAAAAAAAATTATTCTAAAAGGGATTGTGGTGATGACTGTGCAACTGAACTACTGAATTGTATCTGTCAATCATATGTCAATCAAAAGGTTTTTAGAGATGAGGTTAGTTAATCCAGCTACTATTTTAAAAAGAGTTAGCAATTTCAGAGACTCACAGGCCTACTTAGTTCTGCCCTGACTTCGAGGATTGCTTAAGGTTGGTATTGGCTTCATGACAGTGGGGTGGTTACATAATAATCTCACATCGACTTGAAGGTATTGAGGGAAGGAGGGGGTGGGGCTTAGCCTGCCAATCAGTTGCCAGCTTGATATTGTCTCATTGTGAGCCTGGCTTCTGATGAGGAGGATTCTGGGTACTTCCTCTCTCTCACTGCGTCACCTTCCCATTGACAAGACACATGGAGCAGAGTGGAGATCTGTGCCAGCCCTGTGAGGCTTCCACCACCATTAGATCCACACAATCTTGCACCCAATGGCCTGTGACCATCCTGCAGTCTGCATTGTTGCATGTATTGCATGAGTCTGAAGAGAGATTTATGGACTAGTGTCAGACTAATAGGCTCATATCAGATTTATGGACTTGATCTAGACTGGGCTGGGATGCTTTCTTAATATACAAATACCCTGTAAGATAAAGCACTTTCTTAAATGAGTGTCCCTGAATTTGTTTCACTAGTCACCCCGATCTGACATAGGAGTGTGTGTTTTTCTGTTTTTCCAGGCCCTGCGGTGGTGGAGGATTTTGTGCTGAGCTTCTGTCAGGCAGCAGTTGGAAACCACTCCGAAAGAGTTGAATTCTCGGAGACCCGCAGGGGCAGTTCTCTTTGGTCCTGGGGGATGCTGTCAGCCTGGATGGACATGATGAGTGAGTGAGTGAGTGCAGGAGAGTGAGTGAGTGCAGGAAAGAGTCCCCCAGCTGGCAAGGTGGCCAATGCAAGGGGCGCCAATTGCCACGTCAGCAGGCTAAGGGAGAAGGATGAGGTGCTCTGCTCCCATAAAGATTTACAGCCCCAGAGCCCCACAGGGCTGTTCTACTCTGCGAGTCGGCATTGACCCCATGGCAACGATTTAGTGGGGCAAGCGGGGCTCGAAGCCTTTGCAGTGATTTCACAGCTGCGCCGGCAGCAAGTGGGGATGGCTATGATGAACAGGTTGCTGCATGTGTGTGTGTGCACGGGCGCCTATGTGCATGCACGCACATGCAAATCATTTCACACCAGGGCAAATGTGCATAGTATTAAAGGGCAAATACAGGCCCGGCCATAAGGCAGATGTTGGTGCGGTTAGACCTGAGGGGCTGCCTGTACCTGGAGATGCCGCGGTGAATTATAGCCCGCGTATACAATTACTGTATTGATTGCTAGAGTCACCAAGTCTCTGTCAGTCCTTGTTGCATTCGCAGCTATCTCTTTAATATCTTTTCTCCTTTGTGAGAAAAACGTCCAAACCTCTGACAGGTACCATTACTTAGACAGCAGACAATGGGAGCCCCCACCAACAGGCCTTTGGATTCCTCTTAATGTGGGCATTTGCCTCCTTTACAAACTCCCGCGCCAGAAGCCCACAGATGACTCAATCAAGATGTTTGCCAGCTTACACATGGCTGACATGACAGACGAGGAGCATGCTTCACCCACCCTCGAGGTAGTGCATGTTCATCAGAAATACTCAGGGGCTTGCCCAACTTCTGAAATGCATCCAACTTATTTGAATAAACACTAGGGGGAGGGGGAGGGAGGAGCCAAATGAGGGGAGGGGGCTTGTTCATGAACCATGTACCTAGGCTGAAATGTTTCCCGGATCCAGTTATCAGTGAAAGTTACAACATGTTCAAATGTGTCTGTCTTGAAGAGTGTGCTTCTCCCACTGAAAACATAGCCACACACCAAGATCAGAACTGCATTTGATTCTTCACTCCTATCCTGAAATGCTGCCCCTGGCAGGAGGAAAGAAAAGAGTGGAGAGAGCACAGTCTATTATCGTCACTCGCTCTCTGAAGCCTGGGTGGCGCATGGCCCTGGACGGTTGAGTTGTTGCCCCAGCTGGGCCCGAGGCTCCCAGCAGCAGAGGCAAGGAGCAGTAAAGCATGGCTGATATCTCTTTCCAGGGCAGAAGGACCATCTGGGAAGGAGCCCAGGTGGCAGTAGGAGAGGCCAGAGCTCACCACATCTGCCCAACTGATTCCCCTGGCCTTTGCCAGCACCCACCTCCATGCTGGCCCACCTCCCATGGACATCCAGTCAGTACTTGGAGAACCCCCGTTGGTTTTGCCTGCAAACTGCTCCAGTCCTAGAGGGAAGGGACGGGGCAAGGGGGGCTGGTTAGGCTCCTGCAGGCACATGCTTGGGGGACTCAACAGATGGCATTGCCCCTTCTCTTCACGGTTAGCAGCACATCTGCCTCAAACTCCTGGCACATGGCTGAGGCGCTCTGATGACCATTAGAGACCGCAGGGGCAAGGATGGCGGGGGACCCATCCGCAGGCGCATCTCTGGAGAAGATGTAGCCGGCGCTCCCACCCCCACGACGGATCTTCCTGGGGTGCTCTTGCTCTGGAAAAGCCTGGCTACTCTTTTGGCCACCAAACCCACTCTGGTTCCTGAGGACACAGACTCATGGCCATCAAGCCAACTCCAACTCACAGTGACTCTGTAAGGCAGGACACAACTGTCCCCGGGAGGTTCTGAGACAGCCACTCTTTAAAGTCCACCCATTTCTCACATGGCACGCCCGGTGGTTTCAAACTGCTGAACTTTGGGGTGAAGAGTCCAATGCATAACCACGACATCACCAGGCCTCCCTCTGGGCCCCTAGCAGAACTTGCAGTTAGCAGGCCAGCCCAGTAGTGGGTCAGATGGGAGCCAGTGGGGTGCATCCCTTCAACCAGACCCAGCTGCAAGGGACGCTGCACTCCTCCCCACCTCTCTCTTCCCCTGGGCCACACCAGGAATGTTGATGCCCAGGGTGGCCTGGGAATGGACAAGATGGCAGAAGAGCTACATGGAGTTCAGTGCCCCGTGCCCAAAGAAGAAGCCCTAAAGGTGGCTTGGGTATGTGTGGGGTGAAGTCAGCAGTTCAAGTTCACCACTCTGGGATGAAGGTACAGCAGTCATGTCCTCTGGTGCCAATTTGATTGAAAGTGTAGGGGTGGGGTCTAACCTGTCCCTATCTGGACATAGTCAGTGAGACCTCTGTGTGGGGATGCCTTTTTCCTGAGAATGCTGGGAAATCTCAAGTTATTTCCCCTCGTGGAGATGAGAGACCATCAACTCCGTTCCTGAGAGAGGTTCAACTGACAAGACAAGATGGTGGCATGCTGATAGACCCTGAGTCCTGGAAGAGCCAGAGGAGAAGCCCCAGACCTCTGGAGCCAGAGAAGTCATGTGGAGACCCCTGCCAGGGCTGAGATGCTTCTGCAACCATTGGATACACAAGACTCTGCACCCACTGGCCTGTGATTATCCTGGCGTAATTGCATGTGCTCCATGAGTCTGAAGAGGACTTATGGATTGGTATCAGAAGTAAGGGCTAATATCGGACTGAGGGACTTGGATTGGCCTGGGTTGGGATGCTTTCTCAATGTTCCTCTTGTCTTTAAACTTCTCCCTTACGTCCATAGGCGTGTTTATGCATTTGTACAGAACGAGGCCTTCTATTGCTCCCGTGAGGAGTCAAGAGTCTGGGAAACTCCCTGGGGAAGTTCCACACTGTCCTACAGGGTCACGATGGGTCAGTGTGGACGTGATGGCAGGGGCTGTGGTCAGGGTGGGTGTGGTGGCATGCTGGGCAGGGCTGGTGCTCGGGGCTGCATCCTGCCATATCATCGCGGCGTGTGAGACCACCAGGTGCTCCTGGGAGGAAAGGCGGAGCGTTCCTCTTCTGTAAAGAGTTGCCATCTCGGACACCCTCAAGGGACAGTTCTCCCTTGTCCTACTGGGTCGTGATGAGTTGACCCTGGCTCGAGGGGAATGAGTTCTTAATGTACATCGGATTGGGTTGTCGTGAGGGGTCGTCGAGTCCATGCTGATTCGGGGTGAGCCCCTGCACAAAAGGAGGAAGCACTTCCCGGACCGGGGTTAAGCTCTTAATTTTTCTGAGGTTCAAGTCCACTGTGGCAGCCACTGTGGCAGTCCATAGGTAACGGTGTACTTATATAAGCCCGCACATACATATTACATATCTTTCTTACATGTGACGCTAAACCAACCGAAACCAAACTCACTGTCATCACGTCTATTATGACTCACAGTGACCCTACAGGAAACTGCCCCTGTGAGTGTCTGAGACCAACTTTATGGGACTAGGAAGCCCCATCGTTCTCCTCAGAAGCAGCTGGTGGTTTCAAACTACACACCTTGTGGTTAGCAGCCCAACGCTCTGCCAGCAGAGCGCTTATTATATTAAATGTATATGGGGAGCTGGACACTCTTCTGCCTATGTTTTCAACTCTGTCTTTCCCCCTTTCACGGCGTTTTGACTCAAAAATCCACAGCGTCTTTGATTTGGGGCTGCATATTTGGTATCAGCAGTCAAGCGACTTGCCTAACCCATGAAACCGAGTGTCACGAACAAGGGACCACCCTAACGAGGAGACCCAGAGCTGCCAGTCAGGACTCCCATTCCAAAGGGGGGCCACCAGCCTTTCCTTGTGCTCCTGTGAGCAGTCCTTAAAAAACGGAAATGGAGAAAGAAGAAAGCCAGCAACCACAGGCCTCAGGCTACCTTGTATTTTTAAAGCAGTTTTATTGGTGTGTAATTCACATACTGTAGAATTCAATGGCTTAACTATATTAAAAAGAGTCGGGCCATCCTCAGGCTGCCTGCCTTTCACGGCAATGAACTGTCTGCACAAGCTTCGGCTGGAGCAAACATGACTAGGTTTACACCGGGGACTGTGACAAGGAGCCCACCTAAAGGTCGTCTTGGCTATTCTCACCTCATCATGACCTTGGGAAAGACAAGAATGGAGAGGTGGGGGTGGGCACACATCCTAGAGAACAGAGCAGATCAGGAAACATCCTCCTTGGGGCTGCGGCTAGCAACTGCTCTGTTCTCCCTTAGCCTGGAGGCAGAGAGAGGCGGCTGCTGCCCTCTAGAGCTATCTGGGGATATGGGCTTTGATAGGAATGCGGCCTGCACAAAAGGCCGGGGATGGGTGGGAAGTGAGAACCTGTCAGAAGCAGCTGCTGGGGACACATTCCTTCAAGATTGGACACATTCCTTCAAGATTCTGGTGTCTGGCCTGCTGGGACAGAGCCGGGTGTGCAAGGGGGAAATTCAGCCAACCAGCTAGAGCCAGGGGGCTCCAGCTCTCCAGACCCTGGGAGCAGGGGCAGGTGAGTGGTGCGAGGGTGTGTGGGCCAGCAGGGAAGAGAGGAAGGAGCCTGAGGAACTGACACATTCTTTACAAAACAAAGATATTGTTCAAAACCATGAAATAAGACGGGAGTACAGCGGGCAGTTATGATTACAGTAGACGACGGGTGAAAGCAATCAGTGAAGAAACAGAGACGCTCTGCTTGGGCAAGACAGACATCTCGGGAAACCCAAAGTTGTGTACCACCGAACAGGGAACACTGAACAGTCCCATGGGAGCAGGCTGCAAGAAACGAAAACTAAAATCTCTCTTCAAGAGAAAGATGTTAAGAATGGCTGCACTGTTATGCATGGTTCTTATTCTGACCCTTCACACACACACACACACACACACACACACACACACACACACACACACACACAAGCCTCTAGTGCAGATTTATCACTTTCCTAACAAAAAAATGATTTTTACCATCTTAAGTATGATTTGGACCCCCCCAAATGACCTAATCCTGAATTTCCCAACCGATTGCGTGGACGCAAGATTCCTGAATCTCCTGGTCCAAGAAACAGGAGTCAGGCCTGACGTTGGACCTGCGTCCTTCTTCTCTGGAGATCACTCCGCATGGATGGGGCTTAGACCAGGGATACAATTCAGAGGCTACTTTGCGAGGTCTGTCTGCCTGGGGACAGGCCAGAGGCTCATGATTTGGGAGACTTGTCAGCAGCAGCAAGTTCAGCTGGAGCTAGTTAACTCCCGATGCAAAGGCTCAGCTGGGTTTACCATGCTAGACAAGCCAGGCGCATTCAGTCCAGCTCCAGCCTCTCCTAGGGATCTGAGGGGGTGTCGCGCTTGATGGATGAGGGGAATTACTCCTTGGGTGCTGTCAGCTCCCATCCCCTGTCAGCGCATCCTCTCCATCAGCACAAGCATCCCCGTTAAGACCTTTGGGAAAACGCAAGCGCTTCACAAAGCGATGCGGTTGTTAGCTTTTCCCTTCTCCTTTTGTTGGCTCCGTGATTCTGCTGGCAAGAGAAAGCTTCTCCTGCAGAGGCCATCTCTAGACCACACCTGGCAACCGGTGACAGGTACAGTTTGAAGCAAGACGCTGCGGGCTGCAAGCGGCCAGGGCAGCAGTTCAAGCGCACCAGGAACTCAGAGGCAGAAAGATGATCCTTTCTGCTCCCATGAAGATGCCAGCCTCAGAATCTTAAAGGGGCAGCTCTAGTCTGTCCTGGAAGGTTGTGATAGTCAGAATCCATCCCCTCAGCGATGGGGGCTTGGGGGTTTGTGATTTATAACAGCCCTAGAACACATGTCTTGGGTCATTTTTAGAGACAATAAAGAGGTGACGGTCAGAGGTAGACAACTGTTTAAATGAGAAAGTCTTTTCAGTGTAATTGAAAGTAAATATTTCACTACAAGAGCTAGAGGTTTCCCTGCTAGTAAATGTTAAACACACTATAAAACATTGGGAATCAGAATGTGATATAAATGCAAGAGGACAATAAAATTAAAAAGAATGGAAGCGTAGCAGAAAATAGACCCAGGATATATTTAGAATTTATTATGTATCTAACAAGGGTATTATGCATGAGTTGATCTAGGAAAAAGAGGGGTGGCTGGCCTGTTAACAGCATGGTTGGCGGTTCAAACTCACCATTCGTTGCCCAGAAGAGAGCTGACACTCTGTTCTCATAAAGACATATGGTCTCGGAAGTCCTCTAAAAGGCCACTGTGAGTTAGAATCGACCGGATGGCGGTGGGTTTGGTCGGGGGGTGGAGGGGGGAAGAGAGCTGCCTAGATACTCGAGAAATGAATAATGGGCTGGTTGCTCTTTTATTCGTTATACAAAATTAAGTTCCCTCTTAAAGATTTAAACATAAAGATATGCTGGAAAAACAAGTGTATTATTAGAGTCTGAGGTGGAGGGGGGTGAAATAACAACTTCCTAAGCATGATATGAAACAGATGCTACTTAAAATGGACAAATTATAAAACCCCCTTAAGAAACTAGGGCTGAGCCCCAGTGGCGCAAGTGTTTGAGTGCAGCCCTTGGGCTTGGTGGTTCAAATCCAACGGCGGCTCTCAGGAGCAGCACTGGGTAGCGCCCATGACCACCGCAGGCAGTGATGCCAAAAAAAAAAAAAAGAAGAAGAAGAAAGAAAGCAAGAAACTAATCAAGAAAAAGGAGAAGAGAGAGAAAACACAACTAAACTAATCCAAGAATACTGTGACCAGTTTTAAATGAACTATTCAAACATTAATGACATTTAAAGAATCACACAAAACTATCCATAAAACACCCTAATTTACAAAACAAAACCCAAATAGTCTTACATCCCTTAAAGTATTATTGTTAGAAGGCATGCAGCTGGTTCTGACATTGTGACCTTAGCAACCTCCATATGAGAGAACTCCAGGTTTAGAACCCTGTTCCCCACTGCCCCGTCCTGCACCAGCCTCATCCTTGTGTGACACGTTCAAGCCTGGGGGGCAGTGGTGATATCAATCCAGCTCCTTGGAGGTCTTGTCTTCCCCTCTGATGATCTGTTTTACCACGTGAGATGTCTTCTCCAGGGGCTAGTTCTTTCTGAGAGTATGTCTAACCAGTCTTGCTGCTAAGGAGCATTCTGGTTGTATTTTTTCAAAAAAAAAAAAAAAAGGTATACTTTCTTCTGACAGTCCATACTATTTCTAATATTCTTCACCAACACGCTCGTTCAAAGCCACCAGACTTCTTTGGGCTTCCAGTATTCACTGTGCAGCTTCCATACGTACACGAGGCATCTGAACATTCGCACCTGAACAGATGTTAGGGTCACCTGAGTGTTCAAGATACCATCTTAAAAAAAAACAAACACGACACTTTAAGAGGTATCATGTAGCAGACTTCCCCATTTGGTTCCTTGTCTGTTGCCTCCATGAGCCTTAATTGTGGAGCCCAACAAAATGAGATTCTTGACTACTTAATCTCTTCTCTAAGATGTGGTTACTGACTGCCCCAGTCATGAGACGAGCTTTCTTTATGCTGTGTTTATGTCCATCACTCCCTCTCACTTACCACCTACAAGGGGTGGGGGTGAGGGTGGGGGTGGCAGTGGGAGTGGAGGTGGTGGCGTCTATGTCCGGTCTCACTGATTCCAGACTTAACAATATCACCTACTTTAGCTAACGGGTGAAGAAATAGGGTGTAGTTCCAAGCCTAGATCTTAAGAAATGGCTTCTGCTTAGCCCTTCAGGAAATTCCAACTTCCAGTCAACCACATGTAAGTGCTCCCCTTCAAGGTCAACGTGTGACCTGGAGAAGGGCATGACCCGACACAAAGTGCCAAGTCAAGCACCCCCCAGATGCACAGGCCACAGCAAAACTACCTCAGACAACCCACACCCCACCCCAAACAGCCAAGAAATGTTTGTTCCTATCAGGGTGTCTTTCAGGGTGTCATTGGGGGGGGTCACCTCTTGAAGCTGTGTTACATGTTTTTCTGTTTTTCAGTCAATGAAGCCCAGGATTGATGGACTTACAGGGACAGCAGCGGAATAAGGATTTCAAGGGGTAGGGTTGGGGGTGGGGTAAAAGGGAGACGATATCCAGGACTCCAGGAAGAAAAAGTATATTTGAAAACTGATTGTGGAAACAATTGTACAATTCTGTTTGATGTGATTGGACTATGGAATGATATATGTATCAACTCCCAATTAATAATTAAAAAAAAAAGAAATGTTTATTGTTGTTTGCCACTGAGAAAGGGTGGCTTATTCCTCAGGATCACCTCTACAGCAGCTGACAGGTTCACTCCCTTTCCTGCTGTTCCGCTTACCTCACTTTTATACTGCCACCAGATGACGACGATGATACAAGAGAGGAAAATCACAAATACACACACAAGCAGGATGGCAAAGTTATAAACCCAATGCCAGCAAGCACACTGACTGCAGAAATGTTTTAAGGTCGTTGTTTTTTCACTTGTAAATCATGTAAGACTAATGATCAACAACAGATGTGGGAAAAGCACTAGCTTTTCTTTTTTTTTTAAAAGGACCTAAGTAAACAAGGGACATTTCTTCACCTGAGGATGAAAAACAAACAAACCCACATAGGATTTATCATACTTAGTAGTGAAACGTTGAAACCACATCTTTTATGATTAAGAACAAGGCAAGAGTACGGGATATCACTACTTTCATTTAACATAATTCTATCAGTGAAGTAAGAAAATGGAAAAGAAAAAGCACACAGATAGGGATGGAAGAAACAAAGCTGTTAATATTTGCAGACCATCTTTATCCGCCATGTCTACAAAGAAGGCCTCTCCTCCAAACCTATTCACAAGTAAGAAGCTAACAAGATTGGATAATTGGAAAATTAATAAATCAAAGCCAGTTGAATTTATAACCAGCAGCAAATGGTTAAAAGGGTTTATTCTTAAAGGATGTCACCTACAGTTCCTAAGAGTAAGTCTAGTGAAAGATGTGCATGACACATATCTCTGCAGAAAATCAGACCGCCTTATTGGAAAACATTCAGGAAATCCTAAAGAAGCGGAACGAAAGACAATGTTCTAGGATAGCGAAACCCAACGTCCTAAAAATGCCCAAATTGATCTACAGATTTAATGTAATTCTAATCAAAAACTGCAATCAGCTTGAGGAACTTCATGAGCCCATTTCAACATCAAAGTGTCAAAAACAGCCAATACTCCCGAAGGTCAGTTACCAAAGGGACCCTTCTTGACGGGACATTAAAACTTGTTGCAAAGTTAGAGGAATTAAGCCGGTGTGATGGTAGTATAGCTATAGACAAACTGACCCACTGCAAGATAACCAGCCCACACCTGTTGCCATCCACACGATTCCAACTCACGGAAGCCATTCAGCAGAGAGTAGAATTGCCCATCAGATATCCTGCAATGTAATCTTTCTGAAATCCAGTTGCTCCATCTTTCTTCCGTGGAGGAGTCTGGTAGGTTCCCACCGACTGACTACCTTTTGGCTGGCAACTGAGCACTCTAAGCACCATGCCACCTAGGGGCCCACTGGCACAGGTGAAGGCCCAAACGGACGGACACAGAGAGAGGCAAACACAAAGAACACTCGGTTGGCCGTGCCTCTTAAATGTTAGGAACATTGACAGGATACATCATTCCTATTTTCCTAATAAAGTTCCTGGAGGTTGAACGGTAATTGGCCCAAATTACAGAACCATGAACCATTGATGCTAGAATTTGGTGCCGTATTATCTAAGCCCAGACATATCAGACCCCTACCTACCTTATCCCCACCCCCACCCCACTCCCCCACCATCTGCCAAACTTTGAAGAACAGTTAATAGATAAAGTACTAATTTGATAGTTAGGCTGTAAGCCAACTGCGGTGGGCCAGGATTCTCCCAGGAGACGATCTAACATCGTGCAGTCAACTCCATGGCCGGATCATCTGTGAAGCAGCCAACTAGGTAGTTAATCTGATCCCACTCTTGATAGAATGGAGAGGGGTTCATTCAGGGTGTGACAACTCTGAGCATAAACTGACAGTGTGCAGAAGCTGGTTCGTTTCTGCTGCTGGACCTGGACCCTGCATCTGGTTCTTGGATCTCCTGTTCTACCACCTGCCAATTCCCGGAGTCCTGAGCGGGCTGCCGACCTGAAATGCATTCAGCTTTGCATCCACAAACCTGTGGTCTTCCTGCTTCTTCTGCCTTCTTCCCATCCCTTTATCCACCCTGAACAAGGCTGGACTTACCTACTTCTATGATTCTGTGAGCTATTTCTGGATGTGAACCTTTCTACACACACACACACACACACACACACACGACTCACTCCTGTAGCTTCTCCAGAGTCCCATGGGATGACAAGAGTGCCACGCACACTGAATAAACATCTCAGTGAACAAGCACAGGGAGGGCACCAAGGGAGGAGGTAAAGCAATGGACTAGGTGACGGGTGTTAGCTTGGGTGAAGTGTACTCTCACAAGAGAGAGAAAGGAATCAGGGGTTGGGTGAGGGGAAAACTATGGGGGGTTTGATGAGCGGCTTAAATTGTTAAGTACAAAGTTGACTTTTGAAATATAAGTTCCCACCTGTTTACAATGAGACAAATAACTGTAAAATTTTTAAAGAAATACTTCTGCAAATCTTAGAGAACTAAGATCCCTGGTCTTGAAGTCTTCTGAGTCACAATGTGGTAGGACAGAGTCAGGGGAAGGAAGCAGTAAAATAAGAAGAAACATCAAAACTGCCCATGGGGAGAAAAACAGTCAACTCTAAGAAGCTAAGTAGATCAAACTTTCCTCTCCAAAGACAGACCCCACAAACCACCAGGCAAAGGCATATTTAAGACAGCACATATGCAAGAAGGGCGTTGGTTGATTTACAGTTGGCCGTAGAAATGCTATTTTTTAAAGAACTGTAACAGAGGGTAAATTAGGAACACCGCATCCCATAAAGTTTGTTTCCAAAGAGCTGTAATTCTCTGGTTAGGCTCTCAAATACTTAGTTTAGTTATGTGAAATTCCTATTAAAATGTTTTATGTTCTCAGCTAACTTAATAGCTTGATTTTTCTAGCAGTTTGTTTATGCCCAGCTTCCATGAATATAGAGAGAATCATGCTTTAAATAAAAATGAAATACAAGAAAAAATGCCATTTTAAAGAATGGAAATCAAATTAAAATCTAAATTGCAAATCATCTAATATGTGTAAGAAAGTTAAATTAGAACTCCAAGAAATGCTGAAAGGAAATATATTTTTAAGGGTCATAAACCAAATGATAATATTAATTGTAATAAGAAGCCTTATTTAAATGAAAAGCCCAAAACTAAGGATTTCATAAGCAGTGCTCCTAATTTATATGCTTAACATGCTAGCATTTGTTTCTGCCTTTCACAGAGCTAACCAATTAAGAGTGTATTTCTAAAGAAGCAATTTTATTTGTTGGCCATTATTTGTTATCTTAGCTATAATTCTGCAGCTTTTCAAGCAACAAATGAATGTCTTACATCTGGAGAAGAAAACACAAAAAGTGATGGTATGATGTTTGAATACATGCAATTACTGGTATGTTACATCCTAATTAACATAATTAGCTTTGAAACCTCTCTCACAATAACTGTCGACATTTGTGTCAATTTAGTGGCGGTTAATGGCATGTGCAGCGAAGATCTGCGATTCCTTCCACTTTCTTAAACAGAAACCATAAACCTTTCCGAAGAAGAATAGCTGAAAGGCAGCCTCACTGAATATTCAAAAGTCTTTTTAATCAATAGAGTTCGACTCTGGGGTGTCCAAGTCAGACCTTGTAGTGTAGGGGCCCACAAATTGAAAGAGGGGCAGCCTAGGGGGATAAAATAATAAACTGGGGTTTAGCAAAAAGAAAAATACAAATTTCAGCTTTCATTTAAAAATCTGTTCTCGTTTTGTACCTATGGTATTCAGCTGATAGGCACTAGTACTGGGGTCCAAGATATTGAAACAGTGAACAATCACATTGTTCTGAGTACAGCCCATTTTCTCCCAACCCCCTCCCATCCAAGTCCCCGAACTCTCATGATGTGGCAACAACATGGTTCACATCTGGTAGCAAAAGGTGGAGGCGAGGACTCCAACCCCTGCTGCAAAATTATAGGCAACATCCATTGTAAGGGTTTCTTATTAGGGGTGTTTTGAATAGCACCCCTGAATACAAGCAAATTGCTTAAAAAATGAATTCATACAGAAGGGCTACAGCTTCATCAATGCCATATTCATAGGGGAGGTTATGAAGCAGTAGTCCAACAACATCACCTAACTTTGACAACCTCGACACCTGGACTACCCCAGAAAATCCGGCATGGACAGATGGGCAATCACATGCCCAGTGACAAGATGTTAACATTCTAAAAGCCCACATACACAGGAACTACAGTAAGCAAGCAATTCACAAAATGTCCACTGCAAAGAAACCAAGACTTCTGAGCAACCTAGGTGCTTTCGATACGGAAGATGACACACGCAGAAAGACCAGCCTCTCTTGTTCGTTGGAATCCCATGGGTGAGAAGGTAAAGGGTGCAGATGGGCTGCATTCTTCAGGTCACTTTTTTGTTTTTCAATTTAAATCATTTTATTGGGGGTTCTTGCAGATATTGAAATCAGCCATAAATCAATTATATCAAGCAAACTCATACATATATTGTCCTCGCCATCTTCAAAACATTATCTCTATACTTAAGCCCTTAATTATTATAAGCTCCTCTTTTTACCCTCCCGCTCTTGTGAGTTCTTGATAAATCATAATTTTCATATCTCACACTGCCTGCTGTCTCCCTTCACTCACGTTTCCGCTGCTCGTCCTCCTCAAGGGGGAGAAGATACACCCATCATCGCTTTCAGTGTCTCCTTACTCCCCTTTCTCTCTACCCTAAAGTGACCAGATGTCCCACTTTTTAACAATTTAACAACATCCCGTGGTGTTTTAAAATTAAATAAATTTATTAAAATACCATTTTTGCATTCTATGAACATTTTTGTTGCTCCCTATAGACCAAATTTTTAATCAAGAACTTCTTGTGGTGGTGCTGTTCCCATTATTGTTTCTGAGGGCTTTGCCCCTCCTGACTTCCCTGTGTCAAAAGCTCTTATCTATACTAATGTACATACTCTGGTCTAGCAGGATTTGTGAGGTAGAACTGAGATCATGATGGGGAGGGGGGGCGGGTAAGGAAGCAGTAAAGAATCAGGAAATATGTATTTCATAGGTGATAGACTGCACACTAGATGAAGAATCCCTTCCATGTGACCCTTCCGTGAGGGGATGTCCAATTGTCTACAGATGTGCTTTAGGTCTCCACTCTGACCCCTTGCAGGTATCAAACTGGCAGCCCAAGGGCTGCATGTGACTCCTGAGGTAATTTTTGTGGCCCATGATGCTCTGAAATAAAATGAAAATAGAAAAAACTGTTATGAAGAAACTAGCACTTAGGGGAGATCGAGGCAATACTGTACACACAATATCCTCATTACATTTTATTTCAGAGCATTGAGGGCCACAAAAAATTACCATGGGGGTCGGATGTGGCCTGTGGGCCACCAGTTTGACACCCCTGCTTTACATCAATATAACTGTTTGTTTATGGTCTTCTGATATCTGATCCTATTGACACCTCATGATCTCACTGGCTGGTGTGCTTCTTCCATGTAGAATTTGTTGCTTTCTTGATAGATGGCTGTTTGTTTAATTTCAACATTCTAAGACCCCAGGCACTATATTTTTACTAGTCAGGCACCATCAGTTTTCTTCACATGTGCTTATGCACCTATTTTGTCTTCAGTGATCATATCACACAGGTTATTAAAACAAAGTATTCTTGTGTTGAGGGAAGACATAAATAGAGGCCCAATGCCCAACTACTACCTTAATACTTTAATATATAAATATATGTACATAGAATATCCCTATCCTTATATATTATATAGTTACATATGTGCATGCTTATATTTTTACCTCTTATAACTTTTGCCTCCTAGTTCTTTCCACTATTTCCTTTTACTTTCCTCCTGCCCCACCTCTCATGTTCATCTCAGTAATTCCTCTTGGTGACATTACAATTGATCAACCCCCACCAGGCATTCTATACCCTCTTCACTGTCAATTCTAGCTCTTTTGTTGTTCCCTTGTCCCTGAGTTTGTTGGTCTTCTGGTCCCTTTCCCCCCAGCTCCTCCTCTCCCATGGCCCCCTCTCCACCAACATACCATTGCTTTCTCCTTGGGATTATTTATCCTGCCTGTCTAAGAGAAGTATAAAAAGTATTTTATATAAAATATTTTATATATAAAAAGTATTTATATAAATATATAAAAAGTATTTTATATATTAAATATATAAAATTATATATTATTATATATTATATATTTATTTATAATATTATAATATTATATTATATTATATTATATTATATTATAATATTATAATATAATATATATATTATATTATAATATATATAATATTATAATATTATATATATATTATATATAATATATTTAATATATTATATATTAAATATATAAAATTATATTAAATATATAAAAAGTATTTTATATAAAGTATAAAAAGTATTTTATATAAAAAGTAATTTTTAAAAAATTAAGTAATAAGGGGGAAAATGTAAAGTCTATAAATAATTCCAGTTCTTTCAGTTGCCTTTTATGAATTTCTTCAAACTCGGTCTGATGAGGTGCCGAGCACTGAACTCGAAACCTATTTGGGGGATTTCTCAGGGACTTTATGACTTTGCTCTCCTTGCTGTCTTGTTCTGTTCCTGTTGTGGCTAGCCCCACTGTAGGGATTGAAGGAGGTAGGTGTCCAGATCAGACACAATTCCTGCCCTCAGTTTCCAGTGTTTGATCCTCATAGCACTGTTGGCCAGTGAGGGGACATCATGGCTCATGTTAAGGCCGGCCCTATGGCTCTCTCTGTGCCTTGGCTGCTCCAAGCAGGGATGTTGTTCTTGAGTCATAGTGGACAAGGATGAGGTTCATGTTCTCTCTCTCTCCCTCTTAGTTTGCTCCCATGTGGTCAGGAAAAATTGGACACGACCCAGCCCATATCTTCAGTGCTGTACTCTGTAGTACATTTTTTAGGGAGGGGGTCGACATAGTTTAGATTGAAGCTGGCCCAGAAGTCTGGGTCACCTTGTTAATCTTAATTTTTAATGACTGCATCCCTTACAATTTACTTCATGTTGAAAATGCTCCACTTTCTTTTCCTTGCTCCCCTCTCCTTTCTAGTGTGCTTCATGTCTTCCTTTTTAATGACTGCTGGAAACATAGTGAACCTGTAGTCTTCTGGGAATAATCTATGGCAAGTTAAAGTATACAAAATCAGCTTTGTTATGTAAAATGCTAAACCATAAAGTTCAGAAATTCACTTACTACAAATTAAATTCCTTGGCTTATTTAATAAACCAGTACATAAGTTGCCTCTTCTTTGATAATAGGCAACATTTATTGCTCTTTTCCTATGCCTTCCAAGCACCTTACTTGTTCGACATGATATGACACCCATAATAACCATGTGAGACAGGAACTATGAATAGGCCTATTTTGACAAGGCACAGGACTGCTACATTCCTTGGCCAACACCACAGACTTTGTAAGTGGCCAATGCATCCATTTCAAGATAGAGGAGAAAGCAGAAGTTTTTATTAGAAGGAGTACAGTGAGGAGGCTGACAGGAAAGCAGGCTTATGTGGCGTCCTGCTTGAAATCAGAATACATAGGAAATATGGACCTTTTACATGAACACTTGTGCTTTGGGAGTCATGTATAGATGTTTCATATTCACACAGGTTCCCATGGGACACAACTGCTGACCATCAGTAAGCAAACAGGCTCATGGAGTTCTTTAAGTCCTGCACCACTTTCAGAGGTAGCAGGGCCTCCCTTTCATCTACCTACTTAACTACTTCCCTACCTACCTATCTACTTACTCATAACAATTTTATTGACATATAACTAATGCACCATACAATCCAATGGTCTAAATATATTAGAAAGAGTTGTGCCAGCAGCCTAGGTTTGAATCACCAACAGATAATTAAGACTCTCAGAGTTATCTGCCCCCTCTAGGTGACATCTAACCTGTTTGTCCTGGAGCAATTTACAAAAATTCCATAGAGGCTGCATTAAGTAAAGTACCTTAGGTTAAATGCATTTAGTCAGAAGGATTTTTTTTAAGACTACATTAAGTAAAATATCTTAGGTTAGGCTCTTAAAACATTAAACTGCCTGCGGTAATTAAACTCTAAATCAAGGGCTTGTTAAAACAACCAAAATTTAGATAAGGATCAGTGCAGAACATGAGCTATGGGCAGAAGGAGATTCATAATCCAAGATGGGTTCCATCCATAAAGCTCTCCTGCGCCAGGATTCATGTTCCAGAAAGCAAGGGTTCACCTGTCATTTGAAATGTGGACAGATATGCAATGGGTGTAACATAATTTAAATCCACAGCAACTTCACCTAGGGTAATTTCTGACAGTCTTATCCAAGGAGGCAGTGTAATGGCCATCTCCATCAGCGCCAGTCCATATTCCAACTGGGCGCCTTCAGTCCTCACTCCTTTTGGTCTTGAGGAGAGGAGCAGCAGACAAGTGGAGAGACCCTGGATAGGATACACGCCTCACTTCAGATAGGCACAATTCAGAGGTACTTCTGGTACCACATTCTTAGTTTGTTCAAGCTTCCGTCGAGAAGCTGTACATGGATTGTGGGGGGGGGGGCTCTATTTCTTGGTGATCAGTTTATTAACAGCAAGGTCAGCAGTTTGAGATCACTAGTGGCTCCTCAGGAGAAAGACGAGGGCTTCTACTCCCAGATGGCGTTACAGTCTCAGAAAATCACCCTGTCCAATACGGTGTCATCCGACTGAATGGCGATTTTATTTTCTCACAGTTTCAGAAACTGAATTCAGGACACTGGCTCAGAGAAAGGCTTGTATCGTCGGGTGACTCTGGAGATGGCTTCGTATCTTTATAACTTCTGGTCTTTGGTTTCTAGTTGATCTTACATGGCTGGTATCTCCCCACTCTTTTGTCCCCATAGGGACGGTAGGCAGTACACATAGCTGAGGAAAACACTACACAGTCCTGCTTCATTCTTACCACTGTTCCCATGCCTGAGCTCACCGGACAGGTGTCAGGACTCCCAACACATAATTTGGAGGACACCATTCTTTCCACAACAATGAGGATGAGGAGTAGGGTCAAGGCTTTGGAAGAGGAGCTGGGTAATGAAGAATTTGTTTCCAGAAAAAGGAGCATGGGAAGAGGAGTTTGGTACACTCAGAGAAGCAGAGAGGTCCCTATGACCAAAGCAACATAAACTTCAAAAGTACAAAAAAAAAAAAAAAAAGACAAACTCCGACCCTCCATTCATGGAATCTGGGAAGGGATGTTGTCCAGGAAACTCAAAAACCAAACTTGCTGCCATGAAGGCAATCCTGTCTCACAGAGACCCTTCAGAAGAGAGGAGAACTGACCCTGTGGGTTTCTGAAAGCGTTAACCGTGATAAGAGTAAAAATCGTCATCTCTGTCCTGTGGAACTGCCGGGGGTTTGGAATCACTCACTTAGCAGCTAGCAGCCAAACACATGACCCCCTATGTCACCGGGGCTCCTTTGCCTTTGGAAAGTGGGCCAAATTGATATGCCTTGAAGTTTTATTAATATCTTTTAATCAGCGATACATCTAACGGGGACAAAATTATATTCCTACTTCATCTCATTTATCAGGGTAAACTTAACACTGTCAGTACCTAAGGCCAACTACACACACACACACACACACACACACACACACACACACACGTAACTCACTGGTTCTCAAATAAACCAACAAGGAAAGACACGTGCTTTCAGCATGAAGCATCCACAATGAAGGGAACTCAAAAGTGTTTCAGGTAATGGTCACCTATTTCACAATGAGGGATTCTAGAAGTATTAATCTGGTACAGTGGTACAGTGGGGGCAGAGTGTTCTAAATATATTGTCTTCTTGGGTCTATATAAATCGATAAGTTTGCTAGCTGCCAACAAGTCAACTTCAACTCACGGGGACCATATGGACAACAGAATGAAATGCGGCCTGGTTCTAGGACAGCTTCTAATCATCAGCATGTTCAAGGCCATCATTTTAGCCCTCCGGGCAATCAAAGGTCTCCCTTGCTCTTGCAGGCCTTCTACTTCACCAAACGTCCCCCGTAGGGAATAATCCTGGTGGCTTGTCTCAAACAAGCAAGTCACCCAATGTTCTGTTGCGACCTACTAGGTTCCCATTGGCTAGTTTTCTGAACTAGATTGCTCCAGTCTTCTCTCTCCACAGTCTGTCTCCACATTAGCGGCTTTTTCTCCGTCAATGGTGCAGCCCAGTAAGCCATGATCTCTTGCACTTCTTGTCCATTTGTCCGCGTAATTAGTGCAATACTGTACAGCCTGCATCACGCCATGAGACTGATAGGCTGTGCCACCAGGGACGCCGCAGGTCATCCCAAGAATCAGAGAGAAGCCAATACAGTTGCAGCGAAGAAAGAGTTGCATTGCTTAGGATGTGCCATAGCTTGAAGTCTGCACCCGTTGCTGGCTGCCTTTTTCAGATAAAGGAACCCAACTTAAAAACCATGTGAAAATAAAAAAAAAAGACAAATGCCTGAAGCCACTGCTAGAGCTTCATCAGATTCCCACAATTAGACTCACTGCCATCCAGTCAATCTGATGCTGCGGGACAGGGTAGACAACCCCTCCCACCCCCTTAGAATTTCAGAGACTGTCAGGCTTTATGGGAACAGGATGTCTCATCTTTCTCCCAGGAAGTGGCTGGTGGTCTCACATGGCAGACCTTACAGAGAGCTGGCCCCAAACTCGGGACTTTTTATCATCTACCTTTTTAACCTCATACTGAAAAAGCAACTTGTGCAATGGGTACAGTAGTTAGTATAAATAATGCAACAAGTACCATATGTGTTCAGTGAGAGTTTATGCTATCGCTAGTAATTAAAGCTCAGGACAAATCAGATGCTACAGACAGTTTTAGATAGCGTTGTGAGGGGTCAATGACCCTAGACTTACAGTGTTCCAAAGTCAAGCGAGCACCTTCTGGAGAACAAATAAGATCCTATGGCTAGGTCATATTTGAAAACTAAATTGAAGTGGTGAAGGGTGAGGGGGTACAAGATAGCAGTCCAAGCTCTGAGAGAGCCAAGGTGCAGTAACACCAAGGCTTGGAAGATAACCAGGACTGGTGTGTGGCCAGGATGGTCTGACCTTGAAAGGCTTGATGTCTTTGCATGTTATTAGTCCGTACTTTCTCCTTTAGCTGAATGCCTCCTGGTCAACATCCAAGGACACAGAGACTGATGCTGCCCCAAGAATAAAAACCGGTTCATTGGCATTTAGCAAGGGACAGGGAAAAGAGAGGCAGGCCATCAGAGTAACGCAGGGCCTGCAACCATGGTCTCCGACACAGGAACAACCACGAAGATGGAGCAGGCCTGGACAGTATTTCCTGTGGTGGCACACACGGTTGCTTTGAGCTAAAACTGATTGTCTGGCACCTACCACCACCTCACACACAGTCACATCAGCTGTTGCCACAGGGCTCCATCTCCCACCGGACAACAAACAAACCCGGAGGCAGACTTCAAAGACAGAGGCTATCACCACCCCAGGGACATTAACATCGACAGAAAAGAAAGATTTCCTTCTGGTTAAAATCACTGAAGGTATTTTTCCGCTGGGAGCTTTTTTTCCCTCTGACCATAAAGTCACCCTGAGGAGAAGAGAAAGCATTTGCTGAGAGGTTGTCAGTTTCCTAGCCACCTCAAGTGGGCATCCCTCTTTCTAAAAGAGGCCGCTGGTGGTGGTAGTCTTCTAGGGTTCTCTTCAAGAGAGAAGTCATTCTGTCCTGGGGCATCATGAGCATCCAGGTTCCCATATGGCCCTTGGCTTCCCTGAAAATTCTAGAAACATCATGTTGGGACGAAGCATCCATGGCTACCTTCCTGTTCATGTTTCTACCACCGGCCCCCTCCCAGAATGTGCACTGTTCAGAATTTGCCAGACCAAATCCATGCAACCTTTAGGACGCTCCATCGCAAAGCTTTTCTGGAAAGCCGCAGTGCGTGCCATGCGTCAGCTCCTCTGAATTTGCTCAGCTGCGCACTCTTCAGCATGTGACAAACTTCCAGGTTGGCTCTGGTCTCTGAGCAGCCACTCGTTTCCATTAGCTTGTAAGCACCTTAGAAGCAAGACCAAATGTCACATCATTCCCCTTCGGGTGCTTCTATGAGCTGTATAAAAAGGAAAGAGTCCTGGTAGAAGGGGATTGGTATTCAGCTGCTAACAGGAAGGTGCATGGTTCAAATCCACCATCCGTTCCATGGGAAAATGGTGTGACAATCGGCTTGGCTAAGGATCTGCAGCCATAGAGATCTTATGTACAGCTCCACCTTCTCCTGTGGGTGACTACAAGGGGGAATGGAATAGAAGGAAATGGGCCAGGGGCTCGGAATGAAGGGACCCATTCATTGATAAATGAACACAAGGGGGAATTCACTGTTTCAGAAACGGTAAGAGATGGGCATTTCTGGTTCTACAGTGCCAGGAATGAGTACAATTACCAGGCTTCTCATGATCCTAACCACCACCGTGTGTCTAGACATAGGCAGGAAAGATATTGAAGCATCAAGAATTTCCTAGAATGCCTCTGAATCTACATGGTATTTTTTTTCAGTTTTCTTGGACATAACATGCTAAATCCCACATTCAGCCTCCTCCCCACCTTCCCACTCCCAGCCCACTATCTGATGACTATGGCTTTAGTCTTTTCTCCTGAGTGGTAGAATTCTGATTGATGATGAGATGATAAGCAGGCATCTGCACTACCATCATTTTACCACGAGGACAAGGGAGCCAGAACACCAAATTGCACTACAGCAGTATCCACCAGAGATGCATCTTTCCACTGGAGCCTGCAATGCGGTTGTCAGCTGTATCTTCCTCACCTCCTCAGATAACGAAGCTAAGAAGAGCTCTTGGGACCCAATCACGCGACCAGCACCAAAGACTGACCAGCTGAAGAAGCCTCAGCAAATGCCTGAAAGTTAAGACTTCAGAATTCCCCAACAATCCTTAATAAATGACCAGTTACTAAATAACACACACATGCCAGAGTCCCACCTGGGGGATGGGGGAGTAGGAGGGAATAGTGCAAACACACACACACACACACACACACACACGCACACACACACACACTAACCGAAAGTGCTTTGGAAGAAAGGGCTGGCAATCGGGCATTCCAATTCCCACTCAGCCACTGCAAATGCCACACAGCCCTGTTCGCCTTGAACATACACAGGGTCACCATGTATTATCTTTGCATGAAGGTCAGTCTCAACTCCATGAAGGGTACTTTAGAAAGTTCATGGAAAGGGTCCATTATTTTTAAAATTCCATTTCCCGCCCTCTTTGGGAAACCCCCACAGATAAGCCAGTCACTGTGCTGGGTGCTAAAGATACGGGAAGAATAAAACACGTGCGGGGCCTGCACTTGCACCCACACAGTGTGTCCCCTTGTATGTCTGCTGCTCAAGGTGGCCGGCTCCTAAGTATTCCGATCGAGCAAGTGGGTCATAGGTGAAGTCACAGGTCATAAGTAACATACTTGTGTGAACAGACGTGTGTCTACTGTCCTTACGTGTCGTTGAGGATGACTTATGTCAACCCTGTGTACAGCTGCATAGACCACACCGGGTCCTCAGTCTCCCTCCCCCTCACTGCTCTGTGTGACCCCTTGATGAAGCCTCTGGGTCAATCCAAAGGCACAGTCGCTGTTTGGCTCACTTGGGGGCAGGGGATCAATGAAAGGAGAGCATGCATCCCCACTCTGCACCTTTACTCACTCGCAGGCCTCACTTGACTGCTCTGACCAGGCACACCCACGCGGAGAGCTGCTCTGGCAGGTGGCACATCCTTTACCAGGAAAGACAGGGCATACCTTCAGTAATGAATATGCTTCCAGCTTTGCACAACATCAAGAAGAAGAGAAAATGAAAGCCAGGGAAGTTTTCAGGGATGACTTCCGGGTGAAATTTTATTTTAGGAGGAAAAGAAATCCTTTGCTTCCAAAGTATATGGCTCTTCAACTATTCAGTCAGGGGCTGAATCTCAATGTCACTCACTCGGGGCTGGCTAATTCTCTCCAGGGCACCCACGAGTGTCTGATGACGGGACCTACGTTTATCGTGTCTCCTCACTGAGGCACTAGTCGGATTAGAGCAAGGCTTTCATAGTTTGTTTTTAAGCTGCTCTTTGATTTACGAACTCGCTTTATGCCAGCTACTCTGTGGATGGGCCCAGGTGAGCCTGTAATGAGATTTATCTTCATGGATTAAGCCTGACCTATAATAATCTGCTCAGGGCTCCCTACTGCTATTTCAGCACTGAGTTATGAAAATCCACCCCTTCACTATAAACAGAACCTAGCTCCGAGGGTAATAACTCTGCGATGTATTACTCCTGGAATACAAGCACTCTTGAGACTCTGATTATAATGTCCACAGCTGAAGGCACTATTTCACAATTCAGAGGACGACTTTGCGGATGAAAAAAATTCTCAACTGTGGAATCATGCCATCAGCTACCTACATTGTAATCACACTCAGCGGTCCTTGCACCCCGAGAGCACTACGGGTTACCAAGGGTTGGGGTGGCAAGCTGATTTGAGGGGCGGGGAGGGGGAGGGTTTAGGAGAAAGTCCTTGGGTGAACAACACAAATTCTCCATGGATGCTTCTGCCTGTGATTTCACAGTGTCCAAGAACCACACACCTTCACAGAAATTCAAGTATAAATGCTAAACATTACAAAACATGTAACACGGGTCCAGGGCTTGCTGTTGTTATTAATGGGTTGGTTGGTTTAGAAGACTGCTGAAAACTAGGCAGGGTGGAATGAGATACTTCTTTGACGTGTTGTCAACTAGCACCGAGTTCCAAGTCACAGCGCCTTCTGGAGAACAGAAAAGAATGCTGTTTCATCACCTTCACAATCACTGGCATGCTCCGTGCATGGCCGCAGCTATTACATACTGTTCTTCAACCCAAGAAGCTCATTTTCCATCATGAAATGAGACAACACTCTTTTTTCAAAACGGAGAAACTCAACCCAACCAAACTCCCTGCCATCAAATCAATACCATTAAGGCCAGGGTAGGACTTACTAACTGCCCCTGTGAGTTTCAAAGACTGGAACTCCTAAAGGAGTGGTTCTTTGTCACATCGAGTGGCATAACCACTAAGCTATCAGCACACTTTCCGATAGAAAGAAGTATAAAGTCCCCTGGCATTGCTGGAAACACTTGAGCATACACTACTGAGAGCCTCAATAATGCTCATAGCCTTTGCCCTGGGAATTTCACTCTAAGAATTGACCCAGAAGAAATAATTAGGAGCAAGTGAGGACTTATTCTAAGCCTCCTCATTATAGCTCTAAAAGTAACAGGGAAAACTTAGCATTAACCTAGAGGGGAACCCCTTGTTAAACTCACTGGGTCAGTCCCTCTGACCGAGGGTCTTCATCTTTGTCGCTGCCCCGCTACCATATCGCGCATGATGTCTTTGTCTAAGGACTGTCTCTCCTAGTGACATGTCCAAAGGGCAGGAGATGAATGTGCTCAAACATAAGTGAAGTTGGGGGTGGGGGCCAGGACCTGGTGGAGTTTCCTTCTGTTGTCCATGGGGTCGTCATGAGATGAGCCTGACTCTGTAGCCCCAAACAACAACAATCATAGAGGAGAATCAAGGCAGTCACTGCCATCACATTGACCCCACTCACAGCAAGTGATCCTGGTCGGGCAGAGCAGAGCTGCCTTTGTACATTTAGAAGTCAAGCCTCTTGATACAAATAGAAATTCTTATTTTTCTCTTGCAGAGCAACTGGGAGTTTGAATTGACCCCCTCTCTGCTAGTCACCCAATGTGTAACCCACCCACCATACCACCAGGGCTGGTCTAGATTAGGCTATCTCCATATATTGGAATAGTACACAGCCTTTAAAACGCGCCAAAGCCCTCATGAAGATGTGCTAATTCATAGCCATATCCTACCACGTTTGTTCAGCAACGTATTCAGGGGCATTCAAATGGTTCACACATCAATATGTAGCAGATACTCTTTTAGAGTTAACTAATTGGACTTCAGATCAAGTTTTTGTTTTGGAGCTGTAACACTAATGAAGTATTGTTATAAATGTTAAATAACTGCAAATAAAGTCTATGCCCTAAATAAATGATGGCATTATGTTGGTACATTCTGAATGAATTAAAAAGGAAAAATGCACTTTTGCATACATTTATTGAATTTTCCCTAGCTTCTCATAATACATTTTTGCAAATAGAAAGATGAATATTCATTGAGGCCCTTTGAATATATTACTGTTTAAATAGTTTTGTTTTAATATTTATAGAACATCATGAAATATAATTTTTCCATTAAAAGAAATGGATACAATGTCAAATGAGAATCACCCTAGAAACATAAAATTATGCTGCTTAACCTAACATTAAACATTGGAAAACAGTACTTGAGAGAATTTCTCTAAATCTGCTTCAAAAGTTATATTTACAGTGCTGAAAGCAAAGGTGTCACTTTGAAGACTAAGGTTTACTTGACTCAAGCCAAGTTATTTTTCAATCACTCCAGTCTCATGCAAAAGCTGAACAAGGAGGAAGAGAACCTGACAGAGAATGAATGATTCTGAATGATGGTGCTGCTGAAGGCTATTAAATATCCCCTGGCATTCAGAAGAACAAATACAGATGTGCTGGCCGAAATGCAGCCAGGATGCTCCTTAGGCGTGAGAATGGCGAGGCTTGGTTGCCTGTACTTTGCACCTATCAGCAGGATACAAGGAGAGGGTCCATGAAAACAAAGAAGCCGTTCGAGGAGAAGGACCAACACAGGGACTGCCACAATGGGCTCACACCTTGCAACAAGTTAGGAGGAGAGTGAAGAACCAGGCAGTGTTTGGTCTGTGGTACAGAGAACCCCTGTGAGCCAGAACCAGCTTGAGGGCACCTAACACCAACCGTTTCGCCCCCGTCCTTAGAGACGGTAGAAATATGTCTACTAGCTTCCAGTTTATTTGGCTGGCAAACGTTGAGTGAGAATGAGGAAGGATGACCAAGTTGTTCCATCATTATGCCATGGAAGAAAAACATGACGGAAAAGCCAAGAGCACTTTATTGCTTCTGGGTTAGATGGCTTCATGTTATCTTCAAACCTTCAAGACCCTAGATGCTATATCTCTTGATAGCTGGGCACCATCAACTTTCTTCACATTTGCTGAGACCCACATTTGTCTTCATCTATCTGACCGTGTTGGGAAGGTGAGCGGCATGGAATGCCAGTTCAATAGAACAAAGTTTTCTTGCGTTGTAGGCGTACTACTTGAGTAGATGCCAAATGTCCATCTGCTACCTTAATACTAAGCTTATAAATATAAATATATGCACATAGGACTATTCTCCATTATCATATATAAATATATTTACATATGTACATCCCTGTATTTAGACCTCTATGAATGCCCTTTGCCCCCTAGTTCTTTCCTCAATTTCCTACTTTCCTCTCGTCGCATTAACATGCTCAGCCTTCATTTATGTTTTAGTAATTTCCCTCAGTTACATGGCCCTTGATCAATCCCTACCAGGCCTCTTACACCCTCATCGTCACTGATTCTGGATCACTTGCTGTTTCCTTGTCCCTGGGCTAATCAACACCACTTCCTTTCCCCCACTGCCCCCTCTCCCATGTCCCCCCGGAACAATCATCCCCTTGTGTTTATCCAGTCTATCTTTATCTAGATAGACCTGCAGAGATAATCATGAACAAAGAAACAAAACAGAGCAAAACAAACCAATAAAAGAAAACAAAACAAGGACAACAACAACAAAGATCATGACAAAAAGAAAAGCCTTAGTTCAAGATGTGTTTGTTGACCATTAGGAGTGTTTCCTGGTCCAAGGAACACTGGGGTGTCATGCCCTGGCCCCAAAGTCTATTTTCAGTATTCCCTTGGGATATTCCCTTGGGACTTCTTCACTCTGTTCTCCTTGATGTTCTGTAGCACACCCTTAGCGTTTTGTCTCTGTGTGGTGGGGTCAGATTGGGTACAATTCCCACATGGAAAAAGCACCAGTCTGTGTAATCATGAGGTGTCTATGGGATCGGTACCAGGCATCAAAGAACAAAAATTCATATTATTATGAATGAGGGGGAGTGCTGAGTGGGGACCCAAAGCCCATCTGTAGGCAACTGGACATCCCCTTATACAGGGGTCTCAGTGAGGAGACAAGACAGTCAGGGTGCTGTGTAGCAACAATGAAACATACAACTTTCCTCTAGTTCTTCAGTGCTTCCTCCCCTCCACTCTCATGATCCCAATTCTACCTTGCAAATCCTGCTGGACCAGAGTATGTACACTGGTACAGATGAGAACTGAAAACACAGGGAATTCAGGACAAATTATCCCTTCAGGACCCATGGTGAGAGTGGCAATACTGGGAGGATGAAGGGAAGGTGGAGTAGAAAGGAGGAACCGATTACAAGGATCTACATATAACCTCCTCCCTGAGGGATAGACAAGAGAAGTGGGTGAAGGCAAGGGAGATGTCGGACAAAGTATATGACAAAATAATAACAATTTTTTTTCATTATCAAGGGTTCATGAGGGAGGGGAATGGAGAAGGAGGGGGGAATGAAGAGCTGATACCAAGGGCTCAAGTAGAAATCAATTGTTTTGGGAATATGATGGCAACAAATATACAAATGTGTTTGACACAATGGATGGATGGATCGATTGTGATATAAGAGTTGTACAAGTCCCCAATAAAATGATTTTAAAAAATGATCACAGGAGAAAATGCTTCTTTCTCTCCCTTCTGATAACATCAATCTGGCTACACATGACCATCACCATGACACCCCTTTCCTTGTATCCTAATAACATGATGCCAACAATTCTTGAGTGGCAAGACCTGTGGGATCACCTCCTCTATATGGGCTGACTCATGTAATTCCATGATGACCTTATCAGGTGAGTGATACTCAATAAATATGGCCAATCCCTTGTGTGATAGATAGGTGATTCTGGACTTCACATGCCTGTGGCTGTGGTTCCATATTGCAGAGCATTATCTGCTAACAGTGAATTCTGACCTTTGTAAATGGTGTGAATGAGACCACATTCTTTGTTTAATGGTTATCTTAGTTATGATTACTTATAATGGATGTGAGGAATCATATGCTACAGCTGAAAAGGGAAAGAAAACTGTTTCTGGAGTGGCCTGGGAAAAGGTCTGGCTGATTAAGATGAGTGGGAGGCCACTGGATACTGGAAGTATCTTGTCAGAGGTCCCAGGTCACAAATGCATAAATAAAAATCAATTCAGGGGTAGAAAATAGAGTATTACATTTGGGTGAAACTTGATTTGAGCATGTGACTCCAAGTGACCTTTCCCTGCATGGGATTGGTAAGAGTGGTAGGGGAGAGGCTAACAGGATTCACCTGTGAATCACTACGAAGAGGATTCCCTACAATACCATGCTGCTTGTAAATGAGTCCACTTAGAAGTAGGAGTTGTGATCTCATTACAAGCAAGAGTCAGGAGTGCAGCGTCTGGCTGACCCCTGCCTGACTGTAGGACTCTAGACTAAACTGCACTCACTGTCACGTGAGACCTTTCCTAGAATTGTGTTGAGTTCCATGTGACATTGCTATGAATCATAGAACCCAACAGGAGGGATATACACTAAAAGCAAGAGGGTTGAACTTGGGGGACTTTTTGATCTCCACCCTCTTGTGCTGACTTTGGTATGATTTCTAGTAGAAAAAATTTTACCCATCAGCTTAGCCCCACTTCATGAATAGGCAGAAACCAGTTTGACCTTAGGAAGCCCAAGCTTTCAACCACTCAGCTTTGCCCCTGCATCCCGCTTTCCAACTCAACAATTGTAGTATAATCCCTGAACACAGTTTCCGCAATTCACTTATCTCTAGCTTCTGGACTGGGTTAAGTCACACAGCTAAAAAGTTATTCACAGATGAAAGCCTAGGAAAAAAAATAAGTAAGAATCAGTTCAATGGTACTCAAAATAGGAAGAAAGGAAACTACCCATTTGTTGAACGCCTACTATGTGCTCGGAGCCCTAGTGTCATAGTGAATTATGCACTGGGCTGCTCACTGTGAAATCGGCTGTTCAAAACCACCAGCTACTCTGAGGGGAAAGGTAAGGGTTTCTGCTCCTGTAAAGGCTGGCAGTCTCGGAAACCCACAGGGGCAGTTCCAGTCTGTCCTCTGACTCCTATTCTGTTGCTATGACTTGGAACGGACTTGAGGGCAGTAGCGTTGGAGTGCTATGTGCTGCCACTCCAGGTGCACTCAATGACCATGGCAGCACTGATCTTTTCTAGCTCCCTATTCCCCAAGGCAAGGGTCAGACATGCTTCCCTGACCCTCCTTATGGACGTATTCTGACCCAACCACTCCATCCTTGTCACTCTGCATCTATGTTGGGTTTTACAATTCTCTACATTGGCCACGCAAAACTCACAGACAAAACTTAGGGAGTTTATTAGGGAAATTAGTAGTTTATCACTTGTCGGGATAAGCAAACAGACCTAGCCATTAGCCTCCTCTTTTTACTTCCCAGGTGCTCAGTCACATGGTAACCAAGTCTCTCCCCTGTCTTGGTCTCTCAGCCACCTGGTTCCCTGACCTTGGCCTCCATGGGCCAGGAAATCAGTTTGCATGTCACTGTGTCCCTGTTCCATAGCCGAAGGCCAGGAAAGCAGAAAGCAGCCCAGAGTCTCAGTGCTGCTCATCTGGCCTCTGCGCTATAGCGATGCATCTGGGCCCAGGAGCCTCCCCCACTGCAGACAGAGATTGGGGACGTGCTCTTTCAAGGTGGCCGGGATTTCTCTCTTCTCCACTGCTGCGTCAAAGCTGGCTCATCCAAGATAGCTGAAACCCCTTATAGCCACGGTTTCAGGGGAACAAAAACGGAGTCACCCCCTCTCAGTGTTAACAACACCTGTCCTGCTTGCAGGGTTCCCCCCAATCATTTGGGGGGAGTTACAGAGACGTGGGGAGACGAGCCCCAGTATGAAAATGCATGCTATCACACTCAGTGCGGGGGAGTTAGTACCGGGGGTGGCAATGGGGGTGGAGTTTCTGTTCTCAAAAGAACCTTAATAAAGTAATGAGATCTCTACTAGATAAAAACAAGTGCATTGGGCTGAGCCCCGGTGGCTTAAGTGGTTGAGTGTGGGACTGTGGCCTGTGGGCTTGGTGGTTCAAATCCAGTGGCGGCTCTCAGGAGCAGCACTGGGTAGCTCCCACGACCACCAGAGGCATTGATCCCCAAAGAAAAACAAGTGCATTATATGGTGTATTGGAGGTGTTCAAGTTATGGAGACATATGACTAGAAGCAGGGAGGCAAGGTAGGGAATATCTGTGAAGGTTAGGGGAGACTGTGAATGGCAACTTCAAACACACAAAAGAGATGGAGAAAAACACTGGAAACTAATTTCCGCTGTGTTTCTGCCACCCATCTATCACTACGACGTAAAGAACCAAACACCAACCCAAAGTGAATGTATCTCATGAGGGTCACACAGCCCAGATCTAAACTTTAGTCATCAAGGCTCGCGGCCGTATTTTCCTTCAGAAAAATAAGTTACCCTGAGTCTTGCCTTTGCCTCCTGAAATCTCCATCTTTCTTACCAGAAAGCAGCATCTGTATAAATCCCCCTGCTTTTGACGACTATGACGTCTTTGATAAACTACCCATGTGTGCGGGGAGGGACAGAAAGATGGAGGAAGCAAATGGGAAAATGAGTTTTCCCCTCTTCAGATTAATGTATATGAAGTATACATCTGACACTTCATCAGCAGTCCCGGCTGGTGTCCCAGCAGGCAGACACGGGCTGAGCCTGTATTCTGCCAGCTACCAGCCTACTTAGGATGAATTGGCAACACGCCATTTATCTGAAATGCCCAACATGTCTGAGAGAGGGAACACAGCTACATTTAGCATTGCCAAGGAAAACCAGAGACTTCAGGCTAGGAATTAATCTCCTCCTTGAGAAGGTGGTTAGCATTACCTTCAAGTTTGCCGGTGGCATTAACATCACTATAGGTGATTCATTTACTAAAACCCACACCCACCAAAGAACCAGGCCTTCATTTATGGCTCAAATGAATACCCAGTATGTAAATACCTCTCAAGCTGAGGGTCTATATTTCTCTGGAATGCATATAGCATCTGGACTGGGCATGAAGGTCTATTAGATCTAACCTGGTGCTGGGATTGGGGCCTAAGCCTCATCGAGTCCTCAAGTGTCAATTCCTCCAGACTGAAGCCCGCCCGCTGATATCGCTTCAGTTTAGTCCTTCAATGAGCCGACAACATTGTTTTAAACAGTGCACATGCAGATGCAACGAAACACCCTTCAAAAAGGATGTTGATTGCCTCTTCCTCATCTGTCACCTGTTTTGAACTGTTGACATGGACATAAACAGGAGTCAGCCTGGTATCTGGATCTTCACAATGGTAAGATATTCCCTGAACAGCCACGCCATGGAGGCTTTAGATGGATGGATGGATGGATGGATGGATGGATGGATGATTTTAATAGGCCACTCAGTACAGAATACAGAATTATCCCATCACTCTTGCCTTCATCTAGAGATGTATGTCAGTTTTGACATGAGTGATGATCCATTCCTTCAACTTATTTCTTGAATATGCAAGGCACTGAGATGGGAGCGATGAGGACTAGAACATGGAGGCAAACAGGTGTTCTGCCCGCGAGCAGCTTGCTGTCTAGCAGGGAAGTCTGGGCCTAGGCTCTACACACGAATGCAAGGGTGCAGTGGGAGAAAGGCTCGGCAGAGTCAGGACAAGGCTGAGTCACGGTTCGGAGGCAGGGAGTGGTGGCAGGGGGGTGCAGGGACCATGGTGGAGGAATAGTTCAGCCCGGGGCATGTTCTGAGATACTAACCACCTCCAGAAGCACCCACTCGCTTGGAAGATAAAGAACAGCAAGAAGGAAAAAGGAGAAAGAAGGAATTTCTCATAGTGCATTTCCACCTTGTTAGTACCACTTTAAGGTGAGCCCTGGTCTGACAGCAGTGACAGGTTAGGCTGCCATCTGCGGCTTTAACCCACCAGCATCTGGGTTTTTTGCCCCTGGAAAGAGTTACAACCTCGGAAGCTCATGTGGCAGTTCTGCCCTGTTGCATAGGGCTGAGCCAGGCTAGCATGGACTCCTGCGCGCCGAGTCTATCCACACTGCTAGTGCCTGTACATCTCCTAGCGGTCACCAGTAAGGCTTACTTGGATCTTTCTAATCCAAAGGTAGGATGGTCAAACGGACACCAATCGCTGTCCCTGGAGCTGTGTGTTTCTGCTGAGGGTACCCCAAGCCAGAGATGCCCTTCCTGGGTCCTTGAGGGATCTATAGGGCTCCCAAGGGTGATCCGCTGGGCTCCAGTGGTGATGCACTCACTGCTCAGTCGTTGGAAACCTCCAACCCCTTGGGGGGAGAAAGAAGAGAGGGTCTACTCCTGTCAAGGGTAAGAGTCTCAAAAACCCACAGTGGTCACTCTAGCTTAACCTAGGGTCACTACAAGTCAGAATCAACTTGACAAGAGTGCATTTGAGTTTTTTTCAGTTTTGCGTGACAGACTGAAATGAGTGCCAGTGCTTAGGAAGTTCAGGAGAGGCAGATGAACAAAACAGGAACTACAACAGTGTGCTAGCAGCCCCCCCCCCCATATTACTTCTGCACTTAAAACAGCAGAAGGTGTGGATTTTCCTTAGATGACACATGATAGGGAGCCTCTGAAGGAACAGAGATGAAAAAGGTTATGCTTGCCTTCTCAGCAGTAAACGGCTATTCGCATTCTGACATTCACACTCACACTTAGATTTAATCTGTGACCGGTCACCATCAAGGATGCTCATTCATAGCAACCCCATGTGGGTCAGAGTCGAATGAAGCTCCTGAGGGTTTCCAACGGCTGCTTTTTCAGAAGCCAATTGCCAGGCCTTTGTTCCAAAGTGCATGGAGGTGGGCTCAAACCTCTAACCTCTCAGTCAGCAGCCGGCATGTTAACTCTCTGTACTACCCAGAGACTCTGTGTCCTAGCTTACCCACGGTCTGATGATCACAACAACCAAACCAAACCAAACTCACTGCCTACATGTCAATGCTGAGCCAAATCGACCCCCTGTGGTTTTCCAAGACTGTAGCTGCATTGAAAGAGGAAAAAGTCCAGTCTTTCTCCTGTGAATTTTAACAGTAGTCGTCATTGTTAACATTTACTGAGATAGCCCATGTGGTAGGTTCCAGTCTAAGTTTGCTCTACATGGTATTTCAGAATTTTCTCTCATTTCACTCTTCTATCAAAGGGCATATGCATAAACATTTTCTGGTCATTAAGCTATATTTTAAGTGATCCTTTAGTAAGAATGACATCTGATGCATTTTGGAAAGCCCTCTTCTCATACTTCTCCGGGTTTGGTTTTGTTGTGCTTTTTGGTTTTTTATCCTGATTCCAAATGCCTGATGTGGGTGACACATGGGGTTGCTAACCATAAGGCCAGCAGTTTGAACCCACCAGCTGCTCCACAGGGGCAGAAGGAGGCTGTCTGCTCCCGTGAAGACTTCCAGCCTCAGAAACCCGATATAAATTTCCTGTGAGTCAGAATCTGCTTGAAAGTCCCGGATTCCGTGAGCGGTTGTTCCCAAATGTCGTGTGTCACCCACCAGTCATTTTGTCAATAAACTCAACCGATTCTAGGTCTGAGCATGCAACAGAGTCTTAGAGACTGCGATCCAACGCTCAGTGACAGCAGTGCGTGGGAGGGGGTTTGAGGAAATAAACATACAAGGGTGTCTATGTACATCCTAAGAGCCAAACTGCAAGGGTGGAAAAGGCAACACCATTTTAAAAAACACAGCAGTTTTACTCTGAGAAGTTTGTGAAATTACACACCACCCCCTGCCGACACACACACACACACACACACACACACACACACACACACACTTTCGGTGAGAGCAAAGGCGGGAAATATTCGGTACCTCGATGTCAACGCTAACCCAGGACTCTCAGGGACTTGTCTTATTCGGGCACTTTTCCCATGGGCTCGAAATTCTCTTCCAAGGTAAGTCAAGAAAATAGACTAGATGCCCAGAAGTGATACCTTATCTGGAGGGCCAAGGAAGGAGACCCGTATAAAGGCCAAAACCTGTGTAAATGAAATGACCAGAGCCAAGTTCACACAAATACTACCAAGTCCCAGGCGAGGGTGGAAACTAGGGTGAAGTTAGCATCTGGCCATCAGCATGTTATCACTGTTAAATTCACGTAAATTTACCTTGAGGTCAACCCTGTGACTGTAAATTGGTTACAAGGGAGATGCCAAGATGGGGATCCACCCACCCCTCTCGTAGGCGGCGCCCCGGGCACCTGCACTAATTCACTCACCAGACTAGCTGTAAGCGAGGGTGCAGACTGGCCCAGCGCCTGGCTGCGCATGCGCACGAGGTTGGAGGTCTCCGTCGAGGTTGGCCAGGCCTGCCCGGCCACGGGGTTGGCAAGCAGGTACCTCCCTGTTGGGGTTAAAAGGAAGACAGTATAAGTGACAGGCAGACGGCAGTTGTTCCGTGGAGATGGCAGATCTCTCCCTGGCCATTCTTCTAAATAACTGCTGCCATATACAATAAGTAATTATACTTATTCTAAGCACCTCACCACACCCCTCCTTCTCTACCTCACCCTCCCCGCCACCCCAAAACACATCTTCATTAAGTCGAAAGATCTAGTTCTGATCCGGGATCCCTGTGGCAGTCACCTAATAGGGCGTCAACACGAGGATTAAGAGTGTAGGGGTGGAGTCTAGCCTATCAACCTGGAGATAGTCAATGAGACCTCTAGATGGACATGGCCTTCTCCTCTGAGTATTCTGAGACACCCAGTACTTCCTTCTTGGAAGCAGGAGACACGCGCACACTTGTTCGGAGACTTTCTACTGACAACACTCACTCCCTGGGAGACATTGCAGCTGACAAGACACATGGCAGCATGCTGATAGACCCTGAGTGCTGGAAACTGGCAGAGTCAAGGAACTCTGCCAGCACTGCCTGAGATGCTTCTACCACCACTGGACACACAAGACACTGCACCCACTGGACTGTGATTGTCCTGGTGTCATTGTATGTGATTCCTGAGTCTGAAGAGGATTTGTAGACTGGTAGTGGACATATGGGCTAATATTGGACTTATGACCTTGGGCTAGACTAGGTTGGGATGCTTCCTTAATGTTCAGTTGCTCTTGTGCACAAACCTCTCCCTTATATACATATTCATGAGTTTGTTTCTCTAGTCTACCCCGACTAACTCCCATATAAACTCAACTCCCTCTCTCTAGCTTTCGGCCAGGACGACTGAAATGGGGAAGTATTACATATCTAGATAGATGTAGATTAAAATACCCCAAGCATCCTCAACTTCCCAGGAATAAGTGCTCATATGCACAAACATACTTTTCCAAAACAGGAGCCTACCCACTCTGGAGGGTGCGGGGGGAATACACAGTGGAAGAGATGACCCACAGAACAAAGGGGTGGGGTACTTTCAAAGTCAGAGGAGGCTGGTTTGTCCCCCACCACAGGTGGCTAGCCAACCCTGTCTGAGGGATACATAACGGTGTTCATTTGCATAAATCAGGACATCAATGTCAGTCCAGGTTCACTGAGCAATTGCCATCCACCTTGAACTCTAAAGTAAATGCGGACGTTTTAAAAGTCAAAACAGCTGAACCAATTCACATCATCCCTTTTCCTGACTAAGCACATGCGTGCGACATACACGAAAACTAAGGCTTCAGAAGAGTGAGAGTGGATGTGAATATTCACATAACAGTGAACCCCACTGAAAGCAGGGGCCTTCATTTTTAACTGCTTCCCCTCAACACTAGCACAGCAACCGGCTGGGAAACTCAAAATCAAACCCAACACCCTTGAGGGGATTCTGATTCAAAGTGACCCTTTTGGGCAGAGTAGAACTGCCCCTGTGGGTTTCCAAAGCTGTCCATCTTTACAGGAACAGAAAGGCTTATTTTCCTCTCTTTGAGCAGCTGGTGGGTTTGAACTGCTGCTGCTAGCAACTCCTCCCTACCCACAAGACCCCCAGGCTGCCAGAGAATGACCCTAGTAGGAGCATACTCAATACCGAACGAGTGCAAGGAGGAGTGGACATTTCCATCTGAGAAAACACAAAGATGTCAGGCAAACCATAGACCCTCAGCGGAGGGGCCCAAATGGCGAGAAGCCTGTGAAATTGCAGCAGAGCCTCCAGTTAGCTTCCACAGCAGCGGGTCTATCCTTGGAAAAGGTCCTCACTCCTTTCCCTCTTCACCATACCACCCCCCTCCCCGATGTGATCACTATGCAAGGTCTTGTGATGTCGACCGTGACTGCGTGTGCTAAGTACTCCATCCATCAAGGAATAGGACTTCGGCCATTCCCCATCTGTTTTCCATGTTAAGGGGTCTAACACTATAATCCAAGTGCTTTCAAAAATTTATATTTTAGTGGCCGAGGATGAATGGCTTCTTATTTTGCTTATTTTGCCAAAATTGCTCTTTCTTTCAGGCTCTGGAGAAAAACTCGATCTGATCTTGAGATCCTACTGATATCCTGACCTATAACTGAATGGCCTTTGGGAAGGAAGAAATTAATCCCTCTGGGCTTTGGCTTTTTCCACTTCTCAAATGGAGACAGGAGGATCTACCATCCACAGCTATTGAGGAGATTAAAGGATTTTATAAGGGAAGCATTCAGTAGAGTACAGTAAGCAGTCAATATATGTGAACTATAAAAATTACCTTTTGTGAAAAAAAAATATCTTTTGTGTATGTGTGGGAAGTTTCCTTAGGTTTAAAACACAAGTATAGGAAGGGGCTTCAAAAAGTTGCTAGAAAAATTCCAATTTTTCTAAGGACATTAGTAGAGCACCCTCCTATATAGAAAAAAATTAAAATCACACAGTAATCACATAAGAGGTAACCATATCAGCATAGCAGTGAGTTTTCTCCAGATTTTTTTTAACCATAACTTAGGTTTCCTTATGAAAATGTCACTTGCTCCCCATCATCATCACATATTCTAGATTATTGCCCTTTTCGAGCAAATAAATATATTAAATGTTAATCAATTGAAGCATAAGGACTATCACTAAAAATTCACATATAATTACCTGTTTGGGGGCTATCACCACCTCACACTCAACCATCTTTTTGTGCAGAGCATACTTACACTGAAAGTGCTGACTTTTATTTTTTCCACTTATGCTTGAATTTGAAGCTTAAACTGCAAACTGGACTAAGAGGGACATTGGGAAATCTGGTCCTTTAGGCTTTTGGAACATCTTAAACACCTAACCCGTTGATCCCAAACTGCCCAGGAGGACTTCAAAGCCGTAAGTCTTTAAGGAAACACACTAACTGCCATGTCTTTCTTCCCTGGAGCAGCTCATGATGGGCTTGAACCTCCAATCTTTTGGTGAGCTACAGGGGCCTTTAACTGTCGCACTCCCAAAGCTCCCAAAGGCAAGGCATTCATGAGGAAGGTCAGAAAAAGCATAGACTACATTGAGGAATGTCAGCTTTAATTACATAAATAAATGATTTCTTCAGAAGGACCTTGCTCATGGAAAACCTGCCAACTGCGAGAATTCGGAACCCCTAGGTTTTTTTTTCTATTCCTCCTGTGTCTTTTCCCATATCCTACTTTCCATGTTTGTCTTTCTTCCCGTCTTAGAAGACAGGCATGCGGGGAGAGGTAAAAGTTGCATGATGGCAGGTATTGAAATGATCGAAAGACTCCACACTTGGGTCTTACTGCCGCTGATGCTTTGTTTTAAAGAAAACTACAAGTACATATAAGAGGACAGACAATTTAATGGAGTAGTTCACTGCTATCAGGTTGGCTCCGACTCACAGTGATCCTGCAGTGCAGCATAGAAACGGTTTCCCCGCTGTCTACATCCTTACAGGGGAGGAGAGCCTCATCTTTCCTCCACAGAGGACCGGGTGGGTTCGAACCATGCCAGATGCACTCTCCTCTAGGGTTCCTTAACGAAATAGGGACGGTGAAGGCCAAACATCTTGGGGGACTAAAAGTCTCCCTCCTTCCTTTTTGCTTTCTTAGTTTGCAACCTTTAGACTCCCCCCGAGATGGAGAGTGAACATATTTATTCATCTCTGTAGCACAGAACCTGGCAGTGACTGGCACAATGCCTGGCACTTAGGGACTGCTCAGTAAATATTTGTTGACTAAAATGAAGTTACACTATCTCATTCGAATACTTCCTCCTACGTCTAAAGAATCTGAGTGAATGGGATAAGTTCTTGCATTGGATGTGTAGGTATAGCAGACAACCTAAATATATTGAGTTTTAGGAATCAGGCCCTGCAACCTCATGTGGAGTGGGAGTCAGAATCTTCACCTCACCGACCTCATGGTTACCTAACTCGGCCAGGGCACCAATCTCTGACTCCAATGCCTGAAGTGTACCAGAGGAAAATATTTATCTCATATGCTTAGGTGAAAAAAAATAAGTATTGAGTTCAGAGGTTATATGTTTCACACAGAGAAAAAGTTGGGGGGAAAAAGGAACCACAGGCTCAGAATCGAAAGAGCATTGCTCTGGAACTCGGTTCTTCCATGCCATTGGAAGTAGCCAAGAACTGTATTTAACCTCCGAGTCTCAGAAGTTGCACCTCTAAAATGAGAAAAGCCCTTATATAGTGGCAGACTCTGCCCCCCTCTACCAAAACCAAAGACAACTTATTGCCATTGCATCAATTCTGACGCATGGCAACCATGGATTATGAGTTGAATCCCAAATCTATCAGCTGCTTCTCAAGAGAAAGATGAAGCTTTCTACTCCTAAGGGGATTTCCAGCCTCAGAAATGGAAAGGGGCAGTTCTCCTCAGCACGAGAAGGCTGTTGCGATGCGTATACAGACAGTATCAAATACAACAATGCACCACGTCCCTCTCGAGACACTGCAAGTGAGACAATGTATTTCTGCTCTTACAGTTTTCCTAAGCACTCTCTAACTCCTTGGACGTAACCCCCACTACAATGGCCACAAAATAAAACATGGCAGTGAGGTTCCTCAGCCCAAGCACAAAGGAAAACAAGGTCTAACACTGGGAAGTATGGAAATAAACAATGACTCTTCTCCATGGAAATGAAACAGCACACCGGCAGGGACCGGGGACATGATGTCTAGGGAGGGACACTCAGATCTATGTTTTTTAATTGTCAAAAACATTTTCAGAGACTAGCGAGGATCTGTTAGCTGAATCTAAAAAGTTTAAATACAGAATTCCACTCTTGATTTGTGGCTTTAATAAAGTTGGTGTTAAAATTCTTCCAGTAGCTGCAAAGTGTGGCAAATATTAAGCTTTTATAGAACTGGCTACATTAAATTGTTCTCTATCAATTCCTACAAATGATTATTTTATAATATGGTTTTTAATGATACTACAGAAAATATATTTCATATGCTAACATGGCCAACTAAACAGAAGTTCATTCCTCCCACCCCTTAAAACAGCAGTGTGTCAGGGAGGAGTCTGGGGGACCATGGGGGACAAGGGGCTGGGGAGGGGCTCAATGGGAAAGGGAGCCAAGGGGAAGCACAGCAATGTCATCATAGTCTCCTGGGCAAGTCACATAGCAGCTGCACCTGGACAAGACTCCCTTTCTGACAAGGGCTGGGCAGTGTGGCTGTATGAGCCCAAACCAACCAAGCAAACAAACAAAACTCACTGTCATCGAATCAATTCCAACTCATGGTGATGTTGTAAGACAGTGTAGAACTAGCCCTGTGGGTATCTGAGATTTAATGGGTATTTACAGGAATAGAAAGCATCACCTTTCTCCCGCCAGGCAGGTGGTGGTTTTGAACTGACCTTGCAGTTCAGCCCACTTAGTAAACCACTACACCACAGAACCTGCATAGGCTTAGAATATTTGAACCAGGATTCAGTATCAGAGACATGGAGTATGTATTAAACAAAACGACACTTTCACCCAAATTGAGAACCAGGGCTGAGGGAGGAAGGAGACTGGAGCCATAGTCTTCTCTCGAGGACTCCATGCACCAGTTTGATTAGTTCTGCACAACCTGCAGAAAGCACTGCTAGCAGGATAGGAGCACGTGTTGTCCCCTGAAATCACTCGATTTCACACCACTGCCTATGTTTTCTAAGGACCCTGGATCACATAGTCGCTGTTCTGCTAACCATGAGGCTGGCAGTTCAAAAGTATCCACTTTTCCTCGGGAGAAAAATGAGGCTTTCCCTGGGTCATCTGTACGTAACCCAAGGACTAGCAGATGGACTCTGGACTCCCACTTAATTCTAGTCCCAATCCACGAAGAGTCACCGGGAGTTCTAATGACCCAGCTCTGCTTACTGCTCATCTGGCACTTGTCTTCATGAAATAATGGCTGAAGAGATGGATGTCACAGGAAGGTGTGGTGCGGAAAGCAGATGGAGCCCGGCTATCAACTGGAACTGTGTCTGGGGTCTAAAAGACTGCATCCTAATAAGTCACCTAAATGAAGTGTCAACTATAAGTCCATGTGGAAGAAGCACACCAGCTTGTGTGATCCAACGATGATAATAGCAAATTCCAAATATGATAAAGGGAAAGGTGTCAGGGATTAAAATAGGAACACCCAATTTGTAGAAGGCTATGGAGGACAGTGGGAGCCCTAAATCCATCTTGATCCTAATGTATCTATTTGGATCAAGGGTCTGGCAGATCTCCTTTGGACCCAAGTGAAGGAAGAAATCAGCTTTAATATCAGACAAAGATGACTGTAAATTTGATTATGGTGGGTATGACTATAGTATAATATGATAGCTGGGCAGTTGACCTTCCTCTTGACTCATCCTGATTTGATCTAGGTTTAAATATTTCTCACTTGTTCCAAGAGAAATAGTGTCTTTCTGGCTTATTTTAGTATTGTTGGTCGTCCCCTCCCATTCCCACTCCCCCTCCTACTTTTGTGTTTCCTTTTCTATTTTGTTTGGTTTTGGTTTATATTGTTTCTGTTATGTTACCCATTTTAGGAACACAGAAAGAACACTGGCATACAGACAATGACTGACGCAAAAGATTATAGAGATGGGATGGGGCATGTGGTTAAGAGGGAATTGAGAACCAAATAATGAATACAGGAGAGCGGTGGGTACGCTAAAACTTATTGTCATGATGTGGATACAACTCTTTTTAAAAGTAACTTAGCTATGCAATACATGAAATTTTAAATCAGTAAAATGATCATATTTGTAGAACTATAAGACACACTCCCCCTTCCACGACAAAGTGGGAGAAAAATGAGTCTTATGGTCTGAAGGTGCGACACCCCAGAACATCGGTTTATGATCCCATAAACTTACTGTCTGCTGCTATTGGCAGGCTGTGGATCACTGTGTGTTCATGGGAAGTCCCGCCTCCTGGGATCTCAATGTCAGTCAGGTCACATGATCGGCACAGAACATGCCTCCCCCCTTTGTTAATGAAAGTGATGATGGTTCTTAACACCACTGTTGAGTTTACAATGTTAAATATTACTGTATTTTACTTTATTTTTAAGAAATATCTTAGTATACTGGATTGTTTAATTCAGAAAAAATTTTTTTGTTTTCCTGTTCTCAAAACTGGGTGTATCTTATGATCAGGTGTATCTCATGGTCCAAAAAAATATGGTAAAAAAAAATGATTGTGTTTTCTACTCCCATAAAGAGTTATATTCTTGGAAATTCACAGAGGGAAGTTCTACCCTCTCTTACCAGGTCATAATGACTTGGCATTGACGAAGTGGCACAGAGTTTCCCTTGATTTGACATCTCTTTTAGAGCCCTCATGGCAAGGCCATTGGTTTAAAACCCATCAGCCGCTCCAAGCAGAAAGATGAGGCTGCTGTTCCTGGAAAGAGTTGTAGCCTTGGGAACCCCGGAGGGTTGAAATCAATGCGGGGCAGTTCAAGCACACATTCAGGCTCCCCCATGTGTCAACCCAATCTTGGAAACAAGACCAAAGGTAGGACTTCGGGTCATGACTAGCTACTACAACAGGAGGCAGGCAACCTGATGTCCAATAACTGACAATAACAGATGCATGTGAGACTCTCTTCAAACCCAATAAACGAAAAGGTTCTTAGACAATCAAAACCAAACACACCGCCATCAAGTCAATCGCAATTTACAGATGCTACTACCGTTTAGAATAGAACTGCCCTGTGCATTGCCAAGGCTGCCTGTATCTCTCTAGGGCAGTAGACACCCTCATCTCCCTTCCAAGGAGGCAGCTGGGGGTTCCTAGCTGAGCTTTCAGTTAGCAGCCCTGAGGGGCATTTGTGAGGCTGCTGCAGGACTCTGCACCGTTGCCTTCTACCATGTCAGAACCAGCTCCCGGCCACCCTGCCTAGGGCTCGTTGGTTGCTGTCAGGCATGTGCCAGTGAGTTCTGACTCCCTATCTGCCCCCGCGTAACACAGAACCAAGCACTGCCCAGCACTGCACCCTTCTCACGATGGCTGCTGCGTCTGAGCCCACTGTGGCACTCATTCTATCTCATTGAGGGTCTTTCTCTGCTCCAATGTCCTTCTACCTGGCCCTCGGTCAAGGTGAAGCTCAGCTGCTTTAGTGATGGTTCACTTCAGAAGCATTTGGCTGATTCCAAACTGGGTTCCATCGTAGATTCTGTGAATTTCTATTGTAATACAGAGGCAAGTGCAGGGGATGATGACAAAATCTAAGACAGAAAATATAAAATAAACTCCCATGTTTTAAAATGAACATTTTTTTTTTTTTAGGCATCATTGCTCTCTGGTGTTGGGAGTAGGAGGCCCAGCCTTTGCTCCTGTGGAGCTGGAATTGAACCTCCTTCCCAGTGGGCCGCAGTCCCTCACACAACCACTACTCCACCGGGGCTCAGCCCCCAAATAAACATGTTTTAAAACATGTTTTAAAAAGAAAAAGAAAAGAAATTATGAAGAGATATCACCAGACACCCCCCCCCCATAAGGTGCTCAAGAAATAAAATTATACTGACCTACTGGAAAAAGTAATAAATCAGTAACTACTTCTATACATATGTCAAACACTGTTTATAAATCTCTGACGGTTAGGAGTTTTGCTTTCCATATTCTTACATCAGTGCTATCCAAAGGAACAGTATGAATGTTACAAATTGTAGGGTCTGTTAGTGCAACACATGTGCCATTTTATTCCTGGCAAAACCCACATTAGTGCTAATAGGGGAATGAGGACAGCAGATGGATTTAAGGTGGTTATTAGGAAGCACTAATGCGGTACCACCAGAGTTGGGAGTGATTACATCAAACTTTATATAAATTTCCTGTCTGATGACTACCAAGAGCCTCTAAAAAGTGTGTTGCTGTTGTATTCAAGCATCATTTGCTGCCTACGATTTAAGAAAATTAGCATCTGTCAACTGCATTATTCAGCTGCATGGGGTGGAAATTAATGGATAATACCATTCTTAATTCATTGTATAAGAGGTGAGCTGGCCTAGCAATCTGGCTGCTAGATTGTTCTCCTCGATGGCTCTGGTTACAATTGGAACTGCGATCAGCTCTGCACACCTCGGACACTTATTGCTAAGCTTCAGATGTGCTTTATGAAGAACACGGATGACTATAATTGCTACCGACACGAGAAAGTTAGCCTCCATAAAGGAAGGCCCCTGGCTGGAGTCTGTAGACCAGATGGCTGTGAGGACCTGGAAGGGGTTGTTCTTTTAGATTTGTGTGCTCTTACCCGTGACTGTCACTGTTCTGGCCACGGAGTCTCTCCTTAACAGACTGCCAGTGAGGGGATTTGTAGCCTTTTAAGATGATGTATAAGAGGAACCCTGGTGGTGTTAGGGGTTACATGTTGCATTGCAAAGCACAAGGTTGGTAGTTCAAACCCACCGGCTCCTTCTTCAGAGAAAGGTGAAGTTTTCTGTTCCAGTAAAAATGTATAGTTCTTCCCTGTCAACTGACTCACTGTCAGGGAATTTGGTGTGAGCTTTATAATGGAGTTCAGTCCAGAGCCTTGGCCCAGATCTGTGCCTGGGGTCTCTAAGTTTTCCTTCTTGGGCTCCATAACACCAGTCTCTCTGTTTGTCTCCGGAATGCCAAGATTCCGGAGGCAAGAATGTCATAAATTCATGCTTGCACAGGAGCGACTTTTCATTTTTATTTCATTTATATCCTTGCTTGTTTACATATCTCATTTTACCTCCACTTCTATTCCCACTCAGCAGTTGATACACATTTGGCTGCAGGGCATGGGTTGTGGTCTTCGCAATGTAATAACAGCACCTCCCACTTTCTCTCCAGGTGGTCCAATCTTGGCTTGTCCATCTTTCCTGCCTTTGAGCCAAGGAATCGTCTATTTCCCACGTACCCCCAAGCTTGTGATAGCCTCTGGAGTCGGGAAACGCCCAGGCAGCAGTCATTGTCACCAATTAGAGAAAGTCTGTGGAGACCTACTTAATCTTTGGAGCTGAAGGAGATTTAAAAGTGACCCTCGTTACTTGAAGTGTAACATAGATTTTCCCGGCAAGCCCACCATCTGACATTTAGAGTTCTTTCTCCTCAGACCCCAAACAAGGCATCAAAAGGAAAAAAAAAAGGAGACAACTTTGTAATTGTAACGATGTAACCAGTCATACTTGGATAGATACAGGGTTGGAGGACAGAGCTCTAGTGTTGTGATGGTGAACTGTATTTAGAGTTCAGCTGCTCACCAAGATGTTGGAGGGTCGAGGCCAGTCCATCGTACACAGGAAGAAAGACCTGATATGCTTCCATCAAGATTACAGGCTAGACAACCCTATGGGGCAGATGCAATCTGCCCCAAGGGCGTCCAAGACACAGTCCACTCAATGCGCTTAACAACAACAAGAACAACTCAGAGAGCTCATCCACTCCTCTAAAGGTACTAACAGGGCCACAGGGGAGCTGAGGAGGCCAACGCATTGGGCACAGCGTTTCAACACAGTGGGGGTGCAGCATGAGGGGCTCCCTGCAAAGGAAGAGAGGGGGCAGCAGCACACTGAAGCAGACCCTGAGCAAACAGCATGCTCAGAATGAGAGCCAAGACTCCATGAGAAGCATTCGTTGTTTCCTGCTGTGTCTTCGCAGGTGGGGAGGCGGGGGGCAGCTACTTAGCCTGCCTCCCAGAACAATCACGGGAGCTGGAGCTGGCCCACCTCTATAGTGAGAAGAGGGGCAGGCTCTTCACTGCCCCTGCTGCGACCCCCCAAAGTCTCCCTTTCTCCATCAAACTTGCCCCGCCATCCAGAGGAGAGTCAGGGGCTGGAGGTGGAGTGGGTGGGTTACTAGTTCAGCTGCTGACTGGAAGGGAGAAAGATGAGGGCCTCCGCTGCCACGTAGAGTTGTCCTCTCAGAAACCCACCGGGGCAGCTTGCCTCTGTCCTGTAGCTTCACAAGGAGTTCGGATGGACATGGCGGGAGGAGGTTGGGTTTGAAACCCCCACGCACCCAGTGGATGCCCGGTGGGTCAGAATCAACTTGATGGCAGCTGGTGTGGAGGCCTTCATGGACTAGCTTGTTTGCTTATCATTTCACTGCCCCAAAGGAGGGAGTCACATGAAAGCACCCCACTGCACATTACACTCGATGGCGTTCATCGAACTGCGTTGAACAAGAACTCATCAGACATGACGAATGAATGGGAGGCGAGAAACCAGGTCCAACATTGGCTGAATCGAGGCTGAGCACACAGTCAGCAGTGTCTACTGTATAACATGCTCCAGCCGCACCAAGATACCCTTCTTCTGGGGCCCACTGAGCACCCAACACATGGGCGTCCATGCTCCTGGAGAATCACAGCCCCCCTTTTGTCATGCTCAGCTGTGCTATAACTCGGAGGCCCTGTTCCTTTCATCGTCCCTCTCACATGGGTGAGTGACTTCTAATTTCTTGTCCCCACTGCAAAAGATGACCGTACCTCAAAAGCCAACCATGCTGCCCAGTCATTCCTCTTAATGGCATCAGTAAGCATAATTTCTGTGACCAGAAAGTGCTGCGGGTCATTGCTGACTCTACTGAGTGTAGACCTGGCCTTTAAGCATCAAATTCAAAAGCAGTCTGTGCTCACTCACAGAGGAGAAGTCCGAAGCACAGGTTCACGCCTTGCCTGCTAGTCAGTGAAGACAGTTGGCCAAGCAGCTGGGAGCTGAATCAGATGCACACTGTCTTCGGGGAGAATGGTAGTTGGAGCCTGGACATTCCAGGAGGAGCTAAGAGCTTGAATCAGCTACCCCAACACTAAACTGCTTTTCGTTTCAAGACTCAAATCCTTTAGGAGGCTTAGCACAAGCACTGAACACTGGGGACAAAGGAGATGGTCAACAACAAAGGCCAGGTGGTGGGCAAAGCTAGGCGAATGCTTTAAAAGGGAAACTTGTCACGAGGGGCACATGCATCCATCAGAAGGCAACAGTTGCTTTAGGGCAATGCCATACCACCTGGGCATGCACGGGATGTTGTCAAGTCTCTAAGTCCATTTTGTGGATGAGTAATGCACCCTTTTGTATCAGGAGAAAGGGCTTGTCTGTAATCCCCAAATCAAAGCCTTTGGATAAACTGATGCTGGTGCAGGGGTTGTGTGGAGGGCTGCTAACCACAAGCTCAGCCGTTCAAACCCAGCAGCTGATCCTAAGGGAGGAAGGTGGGGCTTTCCACTCCTGGAAAGAGTTACAGTCTTGGAAATCAAGTTGACAGTTAGGCCCTGTCCTATAGTTTGAGTTGACACAGGCAATGAGTTTGGTTGGTTTTTGTTTTCATGTTTGGTGTTTGAGTTGGAGTAGAATTCGAAGCTGTCTGTGGTACCCTTAGCAATGGTTGCAGTTTTCAATCAACTAACTTAGGGTGTGTCTGGTAAGGCAAAATGACTCAAGTTACAATGGCCTTTTCAAGCACGGAAGGCTACTCTTGCCATGGATGAAAAGAAAGCAGTGCCCACACAGATTGCTGAAGAATGGGACCCCTCAGAGTCACATTCACAGACACGTGCGCCGGCCTTTCTCCTGCTTCCCCTTTACGTGCTCCCGAGTCAGTATGGCTTCTCATCTGTCGGGGTGATCATTCCCAGGCAAATGTCCATGAGGTGGGCACTGGGCCTGAAAGAAGGATGCATGGGGCTGAGCCCGAGTGCGGGAAGCTGTGCTGCTACACTGGAGTTGTAAGCTGTGGTCAAGCTTATTTCAACTCACCCAGCCCATGTCCCAAAGAACCAATGGAAATGAGGCTTGTGCCATCTGGATGGCTACTAGTAGATGGAAGTCCATCTCTGCAGCTGTTTCTTATCTTTGAGAGCTTCTCCACCCAGGGCACTTGGCTGCTAGCATTCTTCTCAACTCACGCATGACCATTGGGCCAGGTCAAACTCACAGCAATCCAACACAACTGCCACCCTGTGGGTTTCCAAGACTGGAAACCTTTAAGGAAGTGGAAAGTCTCATCTTTAGCCCATGGAGCAGCTGATGGTTTCAAACTGCTGACTGGCAGTTAGGAGCCCAACACAGAACTCCCTACCCCACCAGGGCTCTTTTCTCTAGTGCGATAACACTTTGGGTACTGATGTGATCAAGAGGATCTTTATAAGCTACCTTTTAGAAGTAGATGGCCAGGCCTTTCTTCCTAGTCTGTATTCCTCTAGAAGGTCTGTGGCAACCTGATCTCCATGGATGGCTCTGCTAGGACTGAAAATTCAGGAGGCACAGATTCCAGCATCACAGCAACACACAAGCCACCATGGTACAGCAAAGTGACAGGTAGATGTGGGCTCCTATGTTTACAAAGAGTCCTGTCACTATTTTCAATGAACCACCACTATCCCCCCTTCTGTCACGAGGCCTAGGCTCAGTCAGCAAAACCACCTGGCCCACCAAAGTCCTATTCCTTAAGGAGGTGGTGATCTGGATTTCCCATCCTTCTCAAAAAAAAGAAAAAAAAAACAATCATTGGTCGGGCCCTAAGTCCTCGCTGCATAGGCCAAAGGCTAATGTGGCCACTTAGGATTGATTGTAAAGGGAACCTGCTCTAATTCCAGCCTGGTAACGAGACTCTGACACCAAGCGGCACAGCTTAGCGAGCCGTCGGCATGAGGGCACGGAGGAGTGTGCGGGAGGTGGTGTCTAACTGCAGCTGGGCCATGGGTCAGAGTCAACATCTGCAATGTGGCCTCCCTGCTCCCGTGGATTGAAATATAATTCAGGAGAATGAATTGCTAGACATGTCTAAACCCCCTGGGAAATGACAGATATTGATGAATGCTGCTGGCAAGATAGATGGAAGGAAACGGCAAATAAATAGAACCATTTTTTCTCAGAGTCAGTGTGAGGATGTGTGGAAAAGCTGTTAAACGACTTGTGAGCTCCCCGCTCTGTCTTCTCCTTCCTCCTTCCAGCCGTCCTGCCTGCCTACACACCAGACCTCCCCAAGGAGCAGCCTTCTGCCCTCCTTAAAAAAATAATCGAATCATCGCATAAATAAGGGCTGTTATCTCTTCCTGCTCCTCCTCCTCCTCCTCCCTGTTACAGTCCATGCAGCCTCTCCACAACCCAGTTAGCCCTCCCCCACCATTTACTCCGTCCTCTAGAGCTGAGAAATCGCCTCTGTTTCATGAGTGTTCATGACATCCAAACTCTTGCCATTGAACTTCAATGCTCATTGATACCATTCAGGAGGCTCAAAGTCCAAATTCACACCCGAATGTAGCACACCTAGTGGCAAAGTCAACAGTTCAAAACCACCAGCTGCTCTGAGGTCTCCAAAAGCCAGAAGTTTTACTCTGACCTAAAGGGGCCGCTGTGAGTCAGCATCAACTATGAGTGTGTGTGAGTGTGTGTGTGTGTGTGTGTGTGTGTGTGTGAGAGAGAGAGAGAGAGATAGAGAGAGACAGAGAGAGAATACTACTGAAGAATGTACACTTGGCATCACCCTTATGTGGGTGTGCAAGTGAACTAAGACCCCAGCACAGGCTCACACTTATTGAAGCATCCAAGTGTCCCGGGCAGCCCTGAGGTGCTACACCTTTCTGACCAAGGTAAGGTGAGGAGTAAGGAGCACAGGGAGGGGGGGGGGGGGGACAGAAGATTCAGAAACCGAGATCTGACATGAACCCCCAAGCCAAACAAAACAGAACTCACTGCCATTGAGTCTGTGCCCATGCACGGCCACCCTGTAGGGCAGGGTAGAATTGTCCCTGGGAATCTCCAATCCTTTAATAGATTTTTATTGTTGTTGTTGTTAAAATCATTTTATGGGAGGTTCATACAACAATCCATCCATCCATCCATCCATCCATCCATTCATCCATCTATCCATTGTATGTCAAGCACATTTGTACATTTGTTTCCATCATCATTCTCAAAATGTTTGCTTTCTACTTATGCCCTTGGTATCAGCTCCTCATCTTCCCCTGCCCTCCCCTCATGAGCCCTTGATCATTCATAAATCATTATCTTGCCATAACACACATACTGTCCGATGTAATATGTTAATTCTTGGTGAGATGAGAAATCTTTACCATTCTCCCTCCGAGTGATTGGCTGGTGGTTTCGAACTGCTGACCTTGGGGTCACAGCCCAGTATGCAACCACTATGCCACCAGGGCCTCTCAAAACCAAACCAGGTACCAACCACTGGAGCCCCATGCAGACCCTGGCTCGGCCTCTCGGAGGAAAACTTCCCTTGCTCTATGTCCAGGCTGTGGCCCTTGGAGATGGCTCTCCAAGGCTCTTTTCTTCAGGTGCCTCCAGATGGAATTGAACCTCCAAGCGGAGGCTCGTGGCTGAACATTTAACCATTTACCTCACTCAGGGGTTTGTCAGGCAGCCACGTCAGTAAAAAACAAAGAAAGCAAGAGGAATCCTCCTGGAGTTCCCACCCAGTGGATTACGCCCCATGGCAGCCCTGCACAGACTGGAGTGGAATTGAGGCTTGACGCTCTGTCCACCACCGATCACCAAGGCTTTCTTCTACGGTGCCTCAGAGTGGCTTTGACCTGAAAACCTTTCGATCCACAGCCCAGCCTTTTCTCCATTGAGTCATCCAGGGGGCCACAGCAGCGTAAGTCCCCCAAATAAAAGCCACCGTCACTGAGTCTATTCTAACTCACAGGAACCCCATATCAGGTTTGCAAATCAAAGATCTTCTCAATTTTTATGGGAGCACCAGTGTTTCTAGACTGGCATTAGAAAAAAAAGAATTAAAAAAATGAAAAAAAAAGTATTGCCAGAGAGTGATTCCCACTGACAGCAACACAGCCAGGGAGAGTAGAACGGTCCCACCTGGTTCCCACGGCTCTAAGTCCTTAAAGAAGCAGAAAGCCACACTGTGCTCCAGAGGCGTGGCTGGTCTGCTCCAACCACTGACCTGGCCATTGAGGTAGCAGCTGAGCGCTTGAACCACCGTGCCACCAGGGTTCCTATAGTGGCCAGACTCACTCACTGTCACTGAGCTGACTCTGACTCACACCGACCCTACAGGACAGGCGGGAAGTGCCCCCGGTAGGTTTCAGAGTCTGTAACTGGTCCCAGCAATAGAAAGTCTCGTCTTTCTCCCACAGAGTGGTTGGTGGTTTCAAACTCCTCACCTTGTGGTTGGCAGCAGAATGTGTAATCACTAGCTACTTATGGAAATCTGTGCAGACATTTTCAGACACGTTCAAATTTGTTAACAAATTCTCAAGTTTTATAATATCTATCTGTGATCTAATCTACATAATGGTATATTTACACACACACATGAATAGTTTATAGTCCCATGTTGAATTTTACTCCAAATAAACTTCAATTTTCTTCCTCCTCAATAACCATGTCTATGTATGCTCCCTAAAGAATCCAATATTTTTTTGCTTTAAGAAATGCTCGTTGATGCTGATTAATGAAGAAGACCGTAAAAGATAATGAAGAAGATAACCATAAAATAATTCAATAAACATTGGGGCTGAGCCGCGGTGGTGTAGTGGTTGAGTGCGGGACTGAGGCCCACGGGCTTGGTGGTTCAAATCCAGCAGCAGCTCTCCAGGAGCAAGGCTGGGTAGCTCCCACGACCACCAGAGGGCAGTGATGCCCCCCCAAAACAAACAAAAAGCAGAATAACTCAATAAAAGTACCAGCGTCATCCTCTCAGCACCTTCAGATGGTACGGTGTTCAAGGCTGCTGTTTCTGCACTGAGAGAGCTCAGCCAAAGCCTATATTGGCTGCTCCTCCTCCTCCCTTACCAAGGCAACTGACATCCACCTCACCTGGCTTAAAAACCACAGGAGCTCTGACTTGTTGTTATATGAGTGCAACCCGATATCCTGCATTAATCCTTTGACAAATGGATAAATGCTTAAGAGAGAAATCCCATAACCTACCCCCCTTTTTTAATATAGATTTTATTGGGGGCTCTTACAACATTTAATACATCATTTGTATTAAGCGTATTTGTACACATGTTGCCACATACATCTACAAACTTTTTCTACTTGAACCCCTCCAGCATGAACCCCTCCAGCATAAGCTCCTCTTCCCCTCTTTCCTGTAGTTCTTTATTTTTTTAATTCCAACTCCCCATATTTCCCCTTTCCCCTTCTCCTCCTCTATGAACTTCCAATAACTTACAAACTGTTATTACCTCTTCATATCTTACACCGTCTAATGTGTCACTTCACTCACTCCCCCACACCCCAGAGAGGAGGTCACATGTAGATCCGAGAAATTTGTTCCCCCTTTCTACTTCACCATCCCTCCACCCTCCCAGTGTTACCACTCCCCACTAGTCTCAAGGGATTATCTATCCTAAATTCCCATGTTTTCGACTCCGATGTGCATACCCTGGTCTAGCCAAATCTGCCTGGCAGAATTTGGATAATGATAGTTGGTGGGAGGAAGCATTTGAGAACATTTCATTGCTACCACACTGCACCTAGACTGGCTCATCTCCTCCCTACAACTCCTCTGTAAGAGGATATCTCCTCACTTATTGATGGGCTTTGGGTCCCCAATCTGAACTCGCCCTCATTTATAATGATATATTTTTTAAGTCTTTGATACTTGGTGTCCGGCTATCAAAAGACGTGTGTCTGTGGTTTTAAAGACATGAAGGTGAATAAGTGGCCATCTAGCTAAGAAGCAAGCCCACATGGAAGAAGCACAACAGCCTGTATGAACACGAGGTGCCAAAGGGATCCGGTATCAAGCATCAAAGACCTTACCCTCTTTTTTTCTTTTTTTGGCATCACTGCTCTCCAGTGGTGGGAGTAGGAGGCCCCGCCCCACTGCTGGAATTGAAACTCCATCCCAGTGGGCCGCAGTCCCACGCACAACCACTACGCCACCGGGGCTCAGCCCGACCTTACCCTCTTTTTAAGGGAAAAATCAAAACCAAGATTAGCATCATGATTATCATAGCACTGCCTGGAGATAAATGGCCAGTGTGGGGAGTGCAGGGAATGTCTGGCTGACAATTTCAGCCACTGACTTCTGAAAGTCAGAAGACACTAATGGCAGAGAGCAGGTCAGGGGCTCATGTCTGAAGGGGCAGTTTTTCCTCTCTAGAAAACCAAACCAAGCTTATGAGAGAGTCAAGGGTGCTATTTGGTTATCCCAATCGCCTTCGAAGCCATCCTCACTCAGAACCGAAGGTCTAGTCATTTTCTTCTAGGAATTCCATGAAAATCATTACTTCCCACATGACTTTTCTTTAAAAAATCATTTCATTGGGGGCTCATACAACTCTTATCGCAATCCGAACATGCATTCATTGTGTCAAGCACATATGTACATTTGTTGCCATCATCGTCATCCTCAAAACAACTTGAGCCCTTGGTATCATTTCTCCAGCTCATTTCTCCCCTTTCTCCCCCCCCCTTCCTCCCCAATCCTTCATAATTTATATAAACTATCATTCTTTCATGTCTTACACTGTCCAATATCTTCCTTCACCCACTTTTCTGTTGTCTGTCCCCCAGGAAGAGAGCTATATGTAGATCATTATGATGGGTTCCCCCTTTATCCCCCACCTTCCCCTTCCCCTCCTGGTATCGCTACTCTCATTATTGGTCCTGAGGGGTTCATCTGCTCTGGATTCCCTGTGTTTCCAGTTTCAATCTGTACCAGTGTACATTCTCTGGTCTAGCCAGATGTGTAAGGTTGAAATGGGATGATGACAGTGGGGGGAGGAAGCATTAAAGAACTAGAGCAGCAGTTCTCATTCTGTGGGTCTCGACTCCTTTGGAGGTCAACGATCCTTTCACAGGGGTCACCTAATACATCCTGAATAAATTAAAGATGTTTACATGATGAGGCATCGCGGTAGCAAAATTACTGTTACGAAGCAGCAAGGAAAATAATTTTATAGTCGGGGGTCACCACAACATGATACAATACAATGTATTAAAGTTTTGAGGATCACTGAACTAGAGGAAAGTTGCATGTTTCATCGGTGCTATACTGCGCCCTGTCTGGCTCCCGCATGACTTGAGAGCACTGTGGCTATGGAAGAAACCACAAGGCATGGGGCACGTGCAGATCCTCACATGTCAGTGTACTCAGATCTGTGCGGGGTAGCCATAGAGATGGTCTTGCCTCCACCATGAAGCCACTGCAAGAAGGAAAAAGATGAGCCGTCAGAAAAGGTGCATGTGACCAGGTCTATGTGGAAGGCTCTCACCTAGTGTTTTTCCTGCCTTGGGCAAACCTGGACATAACCCCTAAGTACAGACCCATTCCATGATTTCCTGATAGGGCTGCCAGACTTAGCAAATACCATACAGGGTGCCCACATGCATCTGAAACCCAGATAAGTGTAAGTCTCACCCAAGAGTT